>CAKAJI010000082.1:0-18563 GCA_916610255.1 Lasioglossum lativentre
AGAGAACTGGCGTCACGACACACGGTTTCGTATGCACAGTTTACCACGAATATAACGTTTAAAATCATCTAGGAACGATAGGAAAAAAGTTTACTCTTACCGCGAACCGTCTAACCGACACGGCGCGGTACTTAGCAATTTTATCGTTCCAGCGATACCTAAGCGACTCGCCGGAAGTTAACTCGGTAAATACGCGTCCGAGAGAACTGGCGTCACGACACACGGTTTCGTATGCACAGTTTACCACGAATATAACGTTTAAAATCATCTAGGAACGATAGGAAAAAAGTTTACTCTTACCGCGAACCGTCTAACCGACACGGCGCGGTACTTAGCAATTTTATCGTTCCAGCGATACCTAAGCGACTCGCCGGAAGTTAACTCGGTAAATACGCGTCCGAGAGAACTGGCGTCACGACACACGGTTTCGTATGCACAGTTTACCACGAATATAACGTTTAAAATCATCTAGGAACGATAGGAAAAAAGTTTACTCTTACCGCGAACCGTCTAACCGACACGGCGCGGTACTTAGCAATTTTATCGTTCCAGCGATACCTAAGCGACTCGCCGGAAGTTAACTCGGTAAATACGCGTCCGAGAGAACTGGCGTCACGACACACGGTTTCGTATGCACAGTTTACCACGAATATAACGTTTAAAATCATCTAGGAACGATAGGAAAAAAGTTTACTCTTACCGCGAACCGTCTAACCGACACGGCGCGGTACTTAGCAATTTTATCGTTCCAGCGATACCTAAGCGACTCGCCGGAAGTTAACTCGGTAAATACGCGTCCGAGAGAACTGGCGTCACGACACACGGTTTCGTATGCACAGTTTACCACGAATATAACGTTTAAAATCATCTAGGAACGATAGGAAAAAAGTTTACTCTTACCGCGAACCGTCTAACCGACACGGCGCGGTACTTAGCAATTTTATCGTTCCAGCGATACCTAAGCGACTCGCCGGAAGTTAACTCGGTAAATACGCGTCCGAGAGAACTGGCGTCACGACACACGGTTTCGTATGCACAGTTTACCACGAATATAACGTTTAAAATCATCTAGGAACGATAGGAAAAAAGTTTACTCTTACCGCGAACCGTCTAACCGACACGGCGCGGTACTTAGCAATTTTATCGTTCCAGCGATACCTAAGCGACTCGCCGGAAGTTAACTCGGTAAATACGCGTCCGAGAGAACTGGCGTCACGACACACGGTTTCGTATGCACAGTTTACCACGAATATAACGTTTAAAATCATCTAGGAACGATAGGAAAAAAGTTTACTCTTACCGCGAACCGTCTAACCGACACGGCGCGGTACTTAGCAATTTTATCGTTCCAGCGATACCTAAGCGACTCGCCGGAAGTTAACTCGGTAAATACGCGTCCGAGAGAACTGGCGTCACGACACACGGTTTCGTATGCACAGTTTACCACGAATATAACGTTTAAAATCATCTAGGAACGATAGGAAAAAAGTTTACTCTTACCGCGAACCGTCTAACCGACACGGCGCGGTACTTAGCAATTTTATCGTTCCAGCGATACCTAAGCGACTCGCCGGAAGTTAACTCGGTAAATACGCGTCCGAGAGAACTGGCGTCACGACACACGGTTTCGTATGCACAGTTTACCACGAATATAACGTTTAAAATCATCTAGGAACGATAGGAAAAAAGTTTACTCTTACCGCGAACCGTCTAACCGACACGGCGCGGTACTTAGCAATTTTATCGTTCCAGCGATACCTAAGCGACTCGCCGGAAGTTAACTCGGTAAATACGCGTCCGAGAGAACTGGCGTCACGACACACGGTTTCGTATGCACAGTTTACCACGAATATAACGTTTAAAATCATCTAGGAACGATAGGAAAAAAGTTTACTCTTACCGCGAACCGTCTAACCGACACGGCGCGGTACTTAGCAATTTTATCGTTCCAGCGATACCTAAGCGACTCGCCGGAAGTTAACTCGGTAAATACGCGTCCGAGAGAACTGGCGTCACGACACACGGTTTCGTATGCACAGTTTACCACGAATATAACGTTTAAAATCATCTAGGAACGATAGGAAAAAAGTTTACTCTTACCGCGAACCGTCTAACCGACACGGCGCGGTACTTAGCAATTTTATCGTTCCAGCGATACCTAAGCGACTCGCCGGAAGTTAACTCGGTAAATACGCGTCCGAGAGAACTGGCGTCACGACACACGGTTTCGTATGCACAGTTTACCACGAATATAACGTTTAAAATCATCTAGGAACGATAGGAAAAAAGTTTACTCTTACCGCGAACCGTCTAACCGACACGGCGCGGTACTTAGCAATTTTATCGTTCCAGCGATACCTAAGCGACTCGCCGGAAGTTAACTCGGTAAATACGCGTCCGAGAGAACTGGCGTCACGACACACGGTTTCGTATGCACAGTTTACCACGAATATAACGTTTAAAATCATCTAGGAACGATAGGAAAAAAGTTTACTCTTACCGCGAACCGTCTAACCGACACGGCGCGGTACTTAGCAATTTTATCGTTCCAGCGATACCTAAGCGACTCGCCGGAAGTTAACTCGGTAAATACGCGTCCGAGAGAACTGGCGTCACGACACACGGTTTCGTATGCACAGTTTACCACGAATATAACGTTTAAAATCATCTAGGAACGATAGGAAAAAAGTTTACTCTTACCGCGAACCGTCTAACCGACACGGCGCGGTACTTAGCAATTTTATCGTTCCAGCGATACCTAAGCGACTCGCCGGAAGTTAACTCGGTAAATACGCGTCCGAGAGAACTGGCGTCACGACACACGGTTTCGTATGCACAGTTTACCACGAATATAACGTTTAAAATCATCTAGGAACGATAGGAAAAAAGTTTACTCTTACCGCGAACCGTCTAACCGACACGGCGCGGTACTTAGCAATTTTATCGTTCCAGCGATACCTAAGCGACTCGCCGGAAGTTAACTCGGTAAATACGCGTCCGAGAGAACTGGCGTCACGACACACGGTTTCGTATGCACAGTTTACCACGAATATAACGTTTAAAATCATCTAGGAACGATAGGAAAAAAGTTTACTCTTACCGCGAACCGTCTAACCGACACGGCGCGGTACTTAGCAATTTTATCGTTCCAGCGATACCTAAGCGACTCGCCGGAAGTTAACTCGGTAAATACGCGTCCGAGAGAACTGGCGTCACGACACACGGTTTCGTATGCACAGTTTACCACGAATATAACGTTTAAAATCATCTAGGAACGATAGGAAAAAAGTTTACTCTTACCGCGAACCGTCTAACCGACACGGCGCGGTACTTAGCAATTTTATCGTTCCAGCGATACCTAAGCGACTCGCCGGAAGTTAACTCGGTAAATACGCGTCCGAGAGAACTGGCGTCACGACACACGGTTTCGTATGCACAGTTTACCACGAATATAACGTTTAAAATCATCTAGGAACGATAGGAAAAAAGTTTACTCTTACCGCGAACCGTCTAACCGACACGGCGCGGTACTTAGCAATTTTATCGTTCCAGCGATACCTAAGCGACTCGCCGGAAGTTAACTCGGTAAATACGCGTCCGAGAGAACTGGCGTCACGACACACGGTTTCGTATGCACAGTTTACCACGAATATAACGTTTAAAATCATCTAGGAACGATAGGAAAAAAGTTTACTCTTACCGCGAACCGTCTAACCGACACGGCGCGGTACTTAGCAATTTTATCGTTCCAGCGATACCTAAGCGACTCGCCGGAAGTTAACTCGGTAAATACGCGTCCGAGAGAACTGGCGTCACGACACACGGTTTCGTATGCACAGTTTACCACGAATATAACGTTTAAAATCATCTAGGAACGATAGGAAAAAAGTTTACTCTTACCGCGAACCGTCTAACCGACACGGCGCGGTACTTAGCAATTTTATCGTTCCAGCGATACCTAAGCGACTCGCCGGAAGTTAACTCGGTAAATACGCGTCCGAGAGAACTGGCGTCACGACACACGGTTTCGTATGCACAGTTTACCACGAATATAACGTTTAAAATCATCTAGGAACGATAGGAAAAAAGTTTACTCTTACCGCGAACCGTCTAACCGACACGGCGCGTTACTTAGCAATTTTATCGTTCCAGCGATACCTACGCGTCTCGCCGGATGTTAACTCGGTAAATACGCGTCCGAGAGAACTGGCGTCACGACACACGGTTTCGTATGCACAGTTTACCACGAATATAACGTTTAAAATCATCTAGGAACGATAGGAAAAAAGTTTACTCTTACCGCGAACCGTCTAACCGACACGGCGCGGTACTTAGCAATTTTATCGTTCCAGCGATACCTAAGCGACTCGCCGGAAGTTAACTCGGTAAATACGCGTCCGAGAGAACTGGCGTCACGACACACGGTTTCGTATGCACAGTTTACCACGAATATAACGTTTAAAATCATCTAGGAACGATAGGAAAAAAGTTTACTCTTACCGCGAACCGTCTAACCGACACGGCGCGGTACTTAGCAATTTTATCGTTCCAGCGATACCTAAGCGACTCGCCGGAAGTTAACTCGGTAAATACGCGTCCGAGAGAACTGGCGTCACGACACACGGTTTCGTATGCACAGTTTACCACGAATATAACGTTTAAAATCATCTAGGAACGATAGGAAAAAAGTTTACTCTTACCGCGAACCGTCTAACCGACACGGCGCGGTACTTAGCAATTTTATCGTTCCAGCGATACCTAAGCGACTCGCCGGAAGTTAACTCGGTAAATACGCGTCCGAGAGAACTGGCGTCACGACACACGGTTTCGTATGCACAGTTTACCACGAATATAACGTTTAAAATCATCTAGGAACGATAGGAAAAAAGTTTACTCTTACCGCGAACCGTCTAACCGACACGGCGCGGTACTTAGCAATTTTATCGTTCCAGCGATACCTAAGCGACTCGCCGGAAGTTAACTCGGTAAATACGCGTCCGAGAGAACTGGCGTCACGACACACGGTTTCGTATGCACAGTTTACCACGAATATAACGTTTAAAATCATCTAGGAACGATAGGAAAAAAGTTTACTCTTACCGCGAACCGTCTAACCGACACGGCGCGGTACTTAGCAATTTTATCGTTCCAGCGATACCTAAGCGACTCGCCGGAAGTTAACTCGGTAAATACGCGTCCGAGAGAACTGGCGTCACGACACACGGTTTCGTATGCACAGTTTACCACGAATATAACGTTTAAAATCATCTAGGAACGATAGGAAAAAAGTTTACTCTTACCGCGAACCGTCTAACCGACACGGCGCGGTACTTAGCAATTTTATCGTTCCAGCGATACCTAAGCGACTCGCCGGAAGTTAACTCGGTAAATACGCGTCCGAGAGAACTGGCGTCACGACACACGGTTTCGTATGCACAGTTTACCACGAATATAACGTTTAAAATCATCTAGGAACGATAGGAAAAAAGTTTACTCTTACCGCGAACCGTCTAACCGACACGGCGCGGTACTTAGCAATTTTATCGTTCCAGCGATACCTAAGCGACTCGCCGGAAGTTAACTCGGTAAATACGCGTCCGAGAGAACTGGCGTCACGACACACGGTTTCGTATGCACAGTTTACCACGAATATAACGTTTAAAATCATCTAGGAACGATAGGAAAAAAGTTTACTCTTACCGCGAACCGTCTAACCGACACGGCGCGGTACTTAGCAATTTTATCGTTCCAGCGATACCTAAGCGACTCGCCGGAAGTTAACTCGGTAAATACGCGTCCGAGAGAACTGGCGTCACGACACACGGTTTCGTATGCACAGTTTACCACGAATATAACGTTTAAAATCATCTAGGAACGATAGGAAAAAAGTTTACTCTTACCGCGAACCGTCTAACCGACACGGCGCGGTACTTAGCAATTTTATCGTTCCAGCGATACCTAAGCGACTCGCCGGAAGTTAACTCGGTAAATACGCGTCCGAGAGAACTGGCGTCACGACACACGGTTTCGTATGCACAGTTTACCACGAATATAACGTTTAAAATCATCTAGGAACGATAGGAAAAAAGTTTACTCTTACCGCGAACCGTCTAACCGACACGGCGCGGTACTTAGCAATTTTATCGTTCCAGCGATACCTAAGCGACTCGCCGGAAGTTAACTCGGTAAATACGCGTCCGAGAGAACTGGCGTCACGACACACGGTTTCGTATGCACAGTTTACCACGAATATAACGTTTAAAATCATCTAGGAACGATAGGAAAAAAGTTTACTCTTACCGCGAACCGTCTAACCGACACGGCGCGGTACTTAGCAATTTTATCGTTCCAGCGATACCTAAGCGACTCGCCGGAAGTTAACTCGGTAAATACGCGTCCGAGAGAACTGGCGTCACGACACACGGTTTCGTATGCACAGTTTACCACGAATATAACGTTTAAAATCATCTAGGAACGATAGGAAAAAAGTTTACTCTTACCGCGAACCGTCTAACCGACACGGCGCGGTACTTAGCAATTTTATCGTTCCAGCGATACCTAAGCGACTCGCCGGAAGTTAACTCGGTAAATACGCGTCCGAGAGAACTGGCGTCACGACACACGGTTTCGTATGCACAGTTTACCACGAATATAACGTTTAAAATCATCTAGGAACGATAGGAAAAAAGTTTACTCTTACCGCGAACCGTCTAACCGACACGGCGCGGTACTTAGCAATTTTATCGTTCCAGCGATACCTAAGCGACTCGCCGGAAGTTAACTCGGTAAATACGCGTCCGAGAGAACTGGCGTCACGACACACGGTTTCGTATGCACAGTTTACCACGAATATAACGTTTAAAATCATCTAGGAACGATAGGAAAAAAGTTTACTCTTACCGCGAACCGTCTAACCGACACGGCGCGGTACTTAGCAATTTTATCGTTCCAGCGATACCTAAGCGACTCGCCGGAAGTTAACTCGGTAAATACGCGTCCGAGAGAACTGGCGTCACGACACACGGTTTCGTATGCACAGTTTACCACGAATATAACGTTTAAAATCATCTAGGAACGATAGGAAAAAAGTTTACTCTTACCGCGAACCGTCTAACCGACACGGCGCGGTACTTAGCAATTTTATCGTTCCAGCGATACCTAAGCGACTCGCCGGAAGTTAACTCGGTAAATACGCGTCCGAGAGAACTGGCGTCACGACACACGGTTTCGTATGCACAGTTTACCACGAATATAACGTTTAAAATCATCTAGGAACGATAGGAAAAAAGTTTACTCTTACCGCGAACCGTCTAACCGACACGGCGCGGTACTTAGCAATTTTATCGTTCCAGCGATACCTAAGCGACTCGCCGGAAGTTAACTCGGTAAATACGCGTCCGAGAGAACTGGCGTCACGACACACGGTTTCGTATGCACAGTTTACCACGAATATAACGTTTAAAATCATCTAGGAACGATAGGAAAAAAGTTTACTCTTACCGCGAACCGTCTAACCGACACGGCGCGGTACTTAGCAATTTTATCGTTCCAGCGATACCTAAGCGACTCGCCGGAAGTTAACTCGGTAAATACGCGTCCGAGAGAACTGGCGTCACGACACACGGTTTCGTATGCACAGTTTACCACGAATATAACGTTTAAAATCATCTAGGAACGATAGGAAAAAAGTTTACTCTTACCGCGAACCGTCTAACCGACACGGCGCGGTACTTAGCAATTTTATCGTTCCAGCGATACCTAAGCGACTCGCCGGAAGTTAACTCGGTAAATACGCGTCCGAGAGAACTGGCGTCACGACACACGGTTTCGTATGCACAGTTTACCACGAATATAACGTTTAAAATCATCTAGGAACGATAGGAAAAAAGTTTACTCTTACCGCGAACCGTCTAACCGACACGGCGCGGTACTTAGCAATTTTATCGTTCCAGCGATACCTAAGCGACTCGCCGGAAGTTAACTCGGTAAATACGCGTCCGAGAGAACTGGCGTCACGACACACGGTTTCGTATGCACAGTTTACCACGAATATAACGTTTAAAATCATCTAGGAACGATAGGAAAAAAGTTTACTCTTACCGCGAACCGTCTAACCGACACGGCGCGGTACTTAGCAATTTTATCGTTCCAGCGATACCTAAGCGACTCGCCGGAAGTTAACTCGGTAAATACGCGTCCGAGAGAACTGGCGTCACGACACACGGTTTCGTATGCACAGTTTACCACGAATATAACGTTTAAAATCATCTAGGAACGATAGGAAAAAAGTTTACTCTTACCGCGAACCGTCTAACCGACACGGCGCGGTACTTAGCAATTTTATCGTTCCAGCGATACCTAAGCGACTCGCCGGAAGTTAACTCGGTAAATACGCGTCCGAGAGAACTGGCGTCACGACACACGGTTTCGTATGCACAGTTTACCACGAATATAACGTTTAAAATCATCTAGGAACGATAGGAAAAAAGTTTACTCTTACCGCGAACCGTCTAACCGACACGGCGCGGTACTTAGCAATTTTATCGTTCCAGCGATACCTAAGCGACTCGCCGGAAGTTAACTCGGTAAATACGAGTCCGAGAGAACTGGCGTCACGACACACGGTTTCGTATGCACAGTTTACCACGAATATAACGTTTAAAATCATCTAGGAACGATAGGAAAAAAGTTTACTCTTACCGCGAACCGTCTAACCGACACGGCGCGGTACTTAGCAATTTTATCGTTCCAGCGATACCTAAGCGACTCGCCGGAAGTTAACTCGGTAAATACGCGTCCGAGAGAACTGGCGTCACGACACACGGTTTCGTATGCACAGTTTACCACGAATATAACGTTTAAAATCATCTAGGAACGATAGGAAAAAAGTTTACTCTTACCGCGAACCGTCTAACCGACACGGCGCGGTACTTAGCAATTTTATCGTTCCAGCGATACCTAAGCGACTCGCCGGAAGTTAACTCGGTAAATACGCGTCCGAGAGAACTGGCGTCACGACACACGGTTTCGTATGCACAGTTTACCACGAATATAACGTTTAAAATCATCTAGGAACGATAGGAAAAAAGTTTACTCTTACCGCGAACCGTCTAACCGACACGGCGCGGTACTTAGCAATTTTATCGTTCCAGCGATACCTAAGCGACTCGCCGGAAGTTAACTCGGTAAATACGCGTCCGAGAGAACTGGCGTCACGACACACGGTTTCGTATGCACAGTTTACCACGAATATAACGTTTAAAATCATCTAGGAACGATAGGAAAAAAGTTTACTCTTACCGCGAACCGTCTAACCGACACGGCGCGGTACTTAGCAATTTTATCGTTCCAGCGATACCTAAGCGACTCGCCGGAAGTTAACTCGGTAAATACGCGTCCGAGAGAACTGGCGTCACGACACACGGTTTCGTATGCACAGTTTACCACGAATATAACGTTTAAAATCATCTAGGAACGATAGGAAAAAAGTTTACTCTTACCGCGAACCGTCTAACCGACACGGCGCGGTACTTAGCAATTTTATCGTTCCAGCGATACCTAAGCGACTCGCCGGAAGTTAACTCGGTAAATACGCGTCCGAGAGAACTGGCGTCACGACACACGGTTTCGTATGCACAGTTTACCACGAATATAACGTTTAAAATCATCTAGGAACGATAGGAAAAAAGTTTACTCTTACCGCGAACCGTCTAACCGACACGGCGCGGTACTTAGCAATTTTATCGTTCCAGCGATACCTAAGCGACTCGCCGGAAGTTAACTCGGTAAATACGCGTCCGAGAGAACTGGCGTCACGACACACGGTTTCGTATGCACAGTTTACCACGAATATAACGTTTAAAATCATCTAGGAACGATAGGAAAAAAGTTTACTCTTACCGCGAACCGTCTAACCGACACGGCGCGGTACTTAGCAATTTTATCGTTCCAGCGATACCTAAGCGACTCGCCGGAAGTTAACTCGGTAAATACGCGTCCGAGAGAACTGGCGTCACGACACACGGTTTCGTATGCACAGTTTACCACGAATATAACGTTTAAAATCATCTAGGAACGATAGGAAAAAAGTTTACTCTTACCGCGAACCGTCTAACCGACACGGCGCGGTACTTAGCAATTTTATCGTTCCAGCGATACCTAAGCGACTCGCCGGAAGTTAACTCGGTAAATACGCGTCCGAGAGAACTGGCGTCACGACACACGGTTTCGTATGCACAGTTTACCACGAATATAACGTTTAAAATCATCTAGGAACGATAGGAAAAAAGTTTACTCTTACCGCGAACCGTCTAACCGACACGGCGCGGTACTTAGCAATTTTATCGTTCCAGCGATACCTAAGCGACTCGCCGGAAGTTAACTCGGTAAATACGCGTCCGAGAGAACTGGCGTCACGACACACGGTTTCGTATGCACAGTTTACCACGAATATAACGTTTAAAATCATCTAGGAACGATAGGAAAAAAGTTTACTCTTACCGCGAACCGTCTAACCGACACGGCGCGGTACTTAGCAATTTTATCGTTCCAGCGATACCTAAGCGACTCGCCGGAAGTTAACTCGGTAAATACGCGTCCGAGAGAACTGGCGTCACGACACACGGTTTCGTATGCACAGTTTACCACGAATATAACGTTTAAAATCATCTAGGAACGATAGGAAAAAAGTTTACTCTTACCGCGAACCGTCTAACCGACACGGCGCGGTACTTAGCAATTTTATCGTTCCAGCGATACCTAAGCGACTCGCCGGAAGTTAACTCGGTAAATACGCGTCCGAGAGAACTGGCGTCACGACACACGGTTTCGTATGCACAGTTTACCACGAATATAACGTTTAAAATCATCTAGGAACGATAGGAAAAAAGTTTACTCTTACCGCGAACCGTCTAACCGACACGGCGCGGTACTTAGCAATTTTATCGTTCCAGCGATACCTAAGCGACTCGCCGGAAGTTAACTCGGTAAATACGCGTCCGAGAGAACTGGCGTCACGACACACGGTTTCGTATGCACAGTTTACCACGAATATAACGTTTAAAATCATCTAGGAACGATAGGAAAAAAGTTTACTCTTACCGCGAACCGTCTAACCGACACGGCGCGGTACTTAGCAATTTTATCGTTCCAGCGATACCTAAGCGACTCGCCGGAAGTTAACTCGGTAAATACGCGTCCGAGAGAACTGGCGTCACGACACACGGTTTCGTATGCACAGTTTACCACGAATATAACGTTTAAAATCATCTAGGAACGATAGGAAAAAAGTTTACTCTTACCGCGAACCGTCTAACCGACACGGCGCGGTACTTAGCAATTTTATCGTTCCAGCGATACCTAAGCGACTCGCCGGAAGTTAACTCGGTAAATACGCGTCCGAGAGAACTGGCGTCACGACACACGGTTTCGTATGCACAGTTTACCACGAATATAACGTTTAAAATCATCTAGGAACGATAGGAAAAAAGTTTACTCTTACCGCGAACCGTCTAACCGACACGGCGCGGTACTTAGCAATTTTATCGTTCCAGCGATACCTAAGCGACTCGCCGGAAGTTAACTCGGTAAATACGCGTCCGAGAGAACTGGCGTCACGACACACGGTTTCGTATGCACAGTTTACCACGAATATAACGTTTAAAATCATCTAGGAACGATAGGAAAAAAGTTTACTCTTACCGCGAACCGTCTAACCGACACGGCGCGGTACTTAGCAATTTTATCGTTCCAGCGATACCTAAGCGACTCGCCGGAAGTTAACTCGGTAAATACGCGTCCGAGAGAACTGGCGTCACGACACACGGTTTCGTATGCACAGTTTACCACGAATATAACGTTTAAAATCATCTAGGAACGATAGGAAAAAAGTTTACTCTTACCGCGAACCGTCTAACCGACACGGCGCGGTACTTAGCAATTTTATCGTTCCAGCGATACCTAAGCGACTCGCCGGAAGTTAACTCGGTAAATACGCGTCCGAGAGAACTGGCGTCACGACACACGGTTTCGTATGCACAGTTTACCACGAATATAACGTTTAAAATCATCTAGGAACGATAGGAAAAAAGTTTACTCTTACCGCGAACCGTCTAACCGACACGGCGCGGTACTTAGCAATTTTATCGTTCCAGCGATACCTAAGCGACTCGCCGGAAGTTAACTCGGTAAATACGCGTCCGAGAGAACTGGCGTCACGACACACGGTTTCGTATGCACAGTTTACCACGAATATAACGTTTAAAATCATCTAGGAACGATAGGAAAAAAGTTTACTCTTACCGCGAACCGTCTAACCGACACGGCGCGGTACTTAGCAATTTTATCGTTCCAGCGATACCTAAGCGACTCGCCGGAAGTTAACTCGGTAAATACGCGTCCGAGAGAACTGGCGTCACGACACACGGTTTCGTATGCACAGTTTACCACGAATATAACGTTTAAAATCATCTAGGAACGATAGGAAAAAAGTTTACTCTTACCGCGAACCGTCTAACCGACACGGCGCGGTACTTAGCAATTTTATCGTTCCAGCGATACCTAAGCGACTCGCCGGAAGTTAACTCGGTAAATACGCGTCCGAGAGAACTGGCGTCACGACACACGGTTTCGTATGCACAGTTTACCACGAATATAACGTTTAAAATCATCTAGGAACGATAGGAAAAAAGTTTACTCTTACCGCGAACCGTCTAACCGACACGGCGCGGTACTTAGCAATTTTATCGTTCCAGCGATACCTAAGCGACTCGCCGGAAGTTAACTCGGTAAATACGCGTCCGAGAGAACTGGCGTCACGACACACGGTTTCGTATGCACAGTTTACCACGAATATAACGTTTAAAATCATCTAGGAACGATAGGAAAAAAGTTTACTCTTACCGCGAACCGTCTAACCGACACGGCGCGGTACTTAGCAATTTTATCGTTCCAGCGATACCTAAGCGACTCGCCGGAAGTTAACTCGGTAAATACGCGTCCGAGAGAACTGGCGTCACGACACACGGTTTCGTATGCACAGTTTACCACGAATATAACGTTTAAAATCATCTAGGAACGATAGGAAAAAAGTTTACTCTTACCGCGAACCGTCTAACCGACACGGCGCGGTACTTAGCAATTTTATCGTTCCAGCGATACCTAAGCGACTCGCCGGAAGTTAACTCGGTAAATACGCGTCCGAGAGAACTGGCGTCACGACACACGGTTTCGTATGCACAGTTTACCACGAATATAACGTTTAAAATCATCTAGGAACGATAGGAAAAAAGTTTACTCTTACCGCGAACCGTCTAACCGACACGGCGCGGTACTTAGCAATTTTATCGTTCCAGCGATACCTAAGCGACTCGCCGGAAGTTAACTCGGTAAATACGCGTCCGAGAGAACTGGCGTCACGACACACGGTTTCGTATGCACAGTTTACCACGAATATAACGTTTAAAATCATCTAGGAACGATAGGAAAAAAGTTTACTCTTACCGCGAACCGTCTAACCGACACGGCGCGGTACTTAGCAATTTTATCGTTCCAGCGATACCTAAGCGACTCGCCGGAAGTTAACTCGGTAAATACGCGTCCGAGAGAACTGGCGTCACGACACACGGTTTCGTATGCACAGTTTACCACGAATATAACGTTTAAAATCATCTAGGAACGATAGGAAAAAAGTTTACTCTTACCGCGAACCGTCTAACCGACACGGCGCGGTACTTAGCAATTTTATCGTTCCAGCGATACCTAAGCGACTCGCCGGAAGTTAACTCGGTAAATACGCGTCCGAGAGAACTGGCGTCACGACACACGGTTTCGTATGCACAGTTTACCACGAATATAACGTTTAAAATCATCTAGGAACGATAGGAAAAAAGTTTACTCTTACCGCGAACCGTCTAACCGACACGGCGCGGTACTTAGCAATTTTATCGTTCCAGCGATACCTAAGCGACTCGCCGGAAGTTAACTCGGTAAATACGCGTCCGAGAGAACTGGCGTCACGACACACGGTTTCGTATGCACAGTTTACCACGAATATAACGTTTAAAATCATCTAGGAACGATAGGAAAAAAGTTTACTCTTACCGCGAACCGTCTAACCGACACGGCGCGGTACTTAGCAATTTTATCGTTCCAGCGATACCTAAGCGACTCGCCGGAAGTTAACTCGGTAAATACGCGTCCGAGAGAACTGGCGTCACGACACACGGTTTCGTATGCACAGTTTACCACGAATATAACGTTTAAAATCATCTAGGAACGATAGGAAAAAAGTTTACTCTTACCGCGAACCGTCTAACCGACACGGCGCGGTACTTAGCAATTTTATCGTTCCAGCGATACCTAAGCGACTCGCCGGAAGTTAACTCGGTAAATACGCGTCCGAGAGAACTGGCGTCACGACACACGGTTTCGTATGCACAGTTTACCACGAATATAACGTTTAAAATCATCTAGGAACGATAGGAAAAAAGTTTACTCTTACCGCGAACCGTCTAACCGACACGGCGCGGTACTTAGCAATTTTATCGTTCCAGCGATACCTAAGCGACTCGCCGGAAGTTAACTCGGTAAATACGCGTCCGAGAGAACTGGCGTCACGACACACGGTTTCGTATGCACAGTTTACCACGAATATAACGTTTAAAATCATCTAGGAACGATAGGAAAAAAGTTTACTCTTACCGCGAACCGTCTAACCGACACGGCGCGGTACTTAGCAATTTTATCGTTCCAGCGATACCTAAGCGACTCGCCGGAAGTTAACTCGGTAAATACGCGTCCGAGAGAACTGGCGTCACGACACACGGTTTCGTATGCACAGTTTACCACGAATATAACGTTTAAAATCATCTAGGAACGATAGGAAAAAAGTTTACTCTTACCGCGAACCGTCTAACCGACACGGCGCGGTACTTAGCAATTTTATCGTTCCAGCGATACCTAAGCGACTCGCCGGAAGTTAACTCGGTAAATACGCGTCCGAGAGAACTGGCGTCACGACACACGGTTTCGTATGCACAGTTTACCACGAATATAACGTTTAAAATCATCTAGGAACGATAGGAAAAAAGTTTACTCTTACCGCGAACCGTCTAACCGACACGGCGCGGTACTTAGCAATTTTATCGTTCCAGCGATACCTAAGCGACTCGCCGGAAGTTAACTCGGTAAATACGCGTCCGAGAGAACTGGCGTCACGACACACGGTTTCGTATGCACAGTTTACCACGAATATAACGTTTAAAATCATCTAGGAACGATAGGAAAAAAGTTTACTCTTACCGCGAACCGTCTAACCGACACGGCGCGGTACTTAGCAATTTTATCGTTCCAGCGATACCTAAGCGACTCGCCGGAAGTTAACTCGGTAAATACGCGTCCGAGAGAACTGGCGTCACGACACACGGTTTCGTATGCACAGTTTACCACGAATATAACGTTTAAAATCATCTAGGAACGATAGGAAAAAAGTTTACTCTTACCGCGAACCGTCTAACCGACACGGCGCGGTACTTAGCAATTTTATCGTTCCAGCGATACCTAAGCGACTCGCCGGAAGTTAACTCGGTAAATACGCGTCCGAGAGAACTGGCGTCACGACACACGGTTTCGTATGCACAGTTTACCACGAATATAACGTTTAAAATCATCTAGGAACGATAGGAAAAAAGTTTACTCTTACCGCGAACCGTCTAACCGACACGGCGCGGTACTTAGCAATTTTATCGTTCCAGCGATACCTAAGCGACTCGCCGGAAGTTAACTCGGTAAATACGCGTCCGAGAGAACTGGCGTCACGACACACGGTTTCGTATGCACAGTTTACCACGAATATAACGTTTAAAATCATCTAGGAACGATAGGAAAAAAGTTTACTCTTACCGCGAACCGTCTAACCGACACGGCGCGGTACTTAGCAATTTTATCGTTCCAGCGATACCTAAGCGACTCGCCGGAAGTTAACTCGGTAAATACGCGTCCGAGAGAACTGGCGTCACGACACACGGTTTCGTATGCACAGTTTACCACGAATATAACGTTTAAAATCATCTAGGAACGATAGGAAAAAAGTTTACTCTTACCGCGAACCGTCTAACCGACACGGCGCGGTACTTAGCAATTTTATCGTTCCAGCGATACCTAAGCGACTCGCCGGAAGTTAACTCGGTAAATACGCGTCCGAGAGAACTGGCGTCACGACACACGGTTTCGTATGCACAGTTTACCACGAATATAACGTTTAAAATCATCTAGGAACGATAGGAAAAAAGTTTACTCTTACCGCGAACCGTCTAACCGACACGGCGCGGTACTTAGCAATTTTATCGTTCCAGCGATACCTAAGCGACTCGCCGGAAGTTAACTCGGTAAATACGCGTCCGAGAGAACTGGCGTCACGACACACGGTTTCGTATGCACAGTTTACCACGAATATAACGTTTAAAATCATCTAGGAACGATAGGAAAAAAGTTTACTCTTACCGCGAACCGTCTAACCGACACGGCGCGGTACTTAGCAATTTTATCGTTCCAGCGATACCTAAGCGACTCGCCGGAAGTTAACTCGCGTAACCTAATACGCGTCCGAGAGAACTGGCGTCACGACACACGGTTTCGTATGCACAGTTTACCACGAATATAACGTTTAAAATCATCTAGGAACGATAGGAAAAAAGTTTACTCTTACCGCGAACCGTCTAACCGACACGGCGCGGTACTTAGCAATTTTATCGTTCCAGCGATACCTAAGCGACTCGCCGGAAGTTAACTCGGTAAATACGCGTCCGAGAGAACTGGCGTCACGACACACGGTTTCGTATGCACAGTTTACCACGAATATAACGTTTAAAATCATCTAGGAACGATAGGAAAAAAGTTTACTCTTACCGCGAACCGTCTAACCGACACGGCGCGGTACTTAGCAATTTTATCGTTCCAGCGATACCTAAGCGACTCGCCGGAAGTTAACTCGGTAAATACGCGTCCGAGAGAACTGGCGTCACGACACACGGTTTCGTATGCACAGTTTACCACGAATATAACGTTTAAAATCATCTAGGAACGATAGGAAAAAAGTTTACTCTTACCGCGAACCGTCTAACCGACACGGCGCGGTACTTAGCAATTTTATCGTTCCAGCGATACCTAAGCGACTCGCCGGAAGTTAACTCGGTAAATACGCGTCCGAGAGAACTGGCGTCACGACACACGGTTTCGTATGCACAGTTTACCACGAATATAACGTTTAAAATCATCTAGGAACGATAGGAAAAAAGTTTACTCTTACCGCGAACCGTCTAACCGACACGGCGCGGTACTTAGCAATTTTATCGTTCCAGCGATACCTAAGCGACTCGCCGGAAGTTAACTCGGTAAATACGCGTCCGAGAGAACTGGCGTCACGACACACGGTTTCGTATGCACAGTTTACCACGAATATAACGTTTAAAATCATCTAGGAACGATAGGAAAAAAGTTTACTCTTACCGCGAACCGTCTAACCGACACGGCGCGGTACTTAGCAATTTTATCGTTCCAGCGATACCTAAGCGACTCGCCGGAAGTTAACTCGGTAAATACGCGTCCGAGAGAACTGGCGTCACGACACACGGTTTCGTATGCACAGTTTACCACGAATATAACGTTTAAAATCATCTAGGAACGATAGGAAAAAAGTTTACTCTTACCGCGAACCGTCTAACCGACACGGCGCGGTACTTAGCAATTTTATCGTTCCAGCGATACCTAAGCGACTCGCCGGAAGTTAACTCGGTAAATACGCGTCCGAGAGAACTGGCGTCACGACACACGGTTTCGTATGCACAGTTTACCACGAATATAACGTTTAAAATCATCTAGGAACGATAGGAAAAAAGTTTACTCTTACCGCGAACCGTCTAACCGACACGGCGCGGTACTTAGCAATTTTATCGTTCCAGCGATACCTAAGCGACTCGCCGGAAGTTAACTCGGTAAATACGCGTCCGAGAGAACTGGCGTCACGACACACGGTTTCGTATGCACAGTTTACCACGAATATAACGTTTAAAATCATCTAGGAACGATAGGAAAAAAGTTTACTCTTACCGCGAACCGTCTAACCGACACGGCGCGGTACTTAGCAATTTTATCGTTCCAGCGATACCTAAGCGACTCGCCGGAAGTTAACTCGGTAAATACGCGTCCGAGAGAACTGGCGTCACGACACACGGTTTCGTATGCACAGTTTACCACGAATATAACGTTTAAAATCATCTAGGAACGATAGGAAAAAAGTTTACTCTTACCGCGAACCGTCTAACCGACACGGCGCGGTACTTAGCAATTTTATCGTTCCAGCGATACCTAAGCGACTCGCCGGAAGTTAACTCGGTAAATACGCGTCCGAGAGAACTGGCGTCACGACACACGGTTTCGTATGCACAGTTTACCACGAATATAACGTTTAAAATCATCTAGGAACGATAGGAAAAAAGTTTACTCTTACCGCGAACCGTCTAACCGACACGGCGCGGTACTTAGCAATTTTATCGTTCCAGCGATAC
>CAKAJI010000083.1:0-5000 GCA_916610255.1 Lasioglossum lativentre
TGATGGGAATCCGAGCTCGGTCCCGGCACGTCAGCCAGACCCGCTTCCCGACCAAGCCCGACACGCCCCGCTCCTCAGAGCCAATCCTTATTCCGAAGTTACGGATCCAATTTGCCGACTTCCCTTACCTACATTAATCTATCGACTAGAGGCTCTTTACCTTGGAGACCTGCTGCGGATATGGGTACGAACCGGCGCGACACCTCCACGTGGCCCTCTCCTGGATTTTCAAGGTCCGAGGGGAAGATCCGGACACCGCCGCAACTGCGGTGCTCTTCGCGTTCCAAACCCTATCTCCCTGCTAGAGGTTTCCAGGGAACTCGAACGCTTATACAGAAAAGAAAACTCTCCCCGGATCTCCCGACGGCGTCTCCAGGTCATTTTGGGTTACCCCGACGAACACTCTTACGAGGGCCCGAATGGTATGCGGTTCCGCTGCCGGGTTCCGGAATAGAAACCGGATTCCCTTTCGCCCGATGGGTGTGTGTTTGTTATGTATAGAATACATTTTCTCTCTCTCTTAGGACACCTCATCTACATAGGATTTCTCTTAGGGCTTAGGATCGACTGACTCGTGTGCAACGGCTGTTCACACGAAACCCTTCTCCACGTCAGTCCTCCAGGGCCTCGCTGGAGTATTTGCTACTACCACCAAGATCTGCACCGACGGCGGCTCCAGGCAGGCTCACGCCCAGACCCTTCTGCGCACACCGCCGCGACCCTCCTACTCGTCAGAGCTTCATGGAAGACGCGCCTTTAAAAAAAGCTAACGTCAACCCCACTTGCCGCTGACGGCGGAGTATAGGCGCGACGCTTCAGCGCCATCCATTTTCAGGGCTAGTTGCTTCGGCAGGTGAGTTGTTACACACTCCTTAGCGGATTCCGACTTCCATGGCCACCGTCCTGCTGTCTTAAGCAACCAACGCCTTTCATGGTATCCCATAAGCGTCGACTTAGGCGCCTTAACTCTGCGTTTGGTTCATCCCACAGCGCCAGTTCTGCTTACCAAAATTGGCCCACTTGGCACTCTGATCCAAATAATCTCGTGGCTTCATTGATCCAAGCAAGCCAGAGATCTCACCCATTTAAAGTTTGAGAATAGGTTGAGGTCGTTTCGGCCCCAAGGCCTCTAATCATTCGCTTTACCAGATGAGACTCGCACACGTTCACTAAAAGAGAACGAGCGAGTGCCAGCTATCCTGAGGGAAACTTCGGAGGGAACCAGCTACTAGATGGTTCGATTAGTCTTTCGCCCCTATACCCAGTTCCGACGATCGATTTGCACGTCAGAATCGCTACGGACCTCCATCAGGGTTTCCCCTGACTTCGTCCTGACCAGGCATAGTTCACCATCTTTCGGGTCCCAACGTGTACGCTCTGGGTGCGCCTCTTCTCGCAATGAGAACGAGACGCCCCGGGAGTGCGAGGCCGCATCGTAACGCGGCCCATCCTCCCTTGGTCGACGCTAAGGTACGACCTTCACTTTCATTGCGCCTTTAGGTTTACATGTCCCAATGACTCGCGCACATGTTAGACTCCTTGGTCCGTGTTTCAAGACGGGTCCTGAGAGTACCCAAAGCAGTAGCGTCGCTGACCGGTAATTCGAAGCTTGGCCAGTCCGAGGACACCGCCTGCTAACAGCTGGTTAGGCCCGGAGCCGGCACCAGGTCCGTACCTCCGGGTAAAACTAACCGAGCTTGCGGCGGGCCTGACGCACACACATTCGAGAATGGATTGGTTGCGGCCCGATACCGTCAGAGTACCGTCACGCAGCCGGCCAGGCGATCGAGCGTCTCCCGTGTGCGCATGTAAGCGACACGGCAGTCAACAACTCGGGCCGTAGACCGACACGCAACGGGTCGCGACGTTCTACTAAGGGAGAAGTGCACGACTACGTAGCCGGAACATTTGCCGAAGATGGTGTACCCTCGCACTGGAACCACGAAGGCCCATTGCGGGGTATCTGCGCACCAACGGAAGCCAGCTTCGTCGACGATGAATCTCCCCATTCGATCTTTTGGGTTTCTCAGGTTTACCCCTGAACGGTTTCACGTACTCTTGAACTCTCTCTTCAAAGTTCTTTTCAACTTTCCCTCACGGTACTTGTTCGCTATCGGTCTCGTGGTCATATTTAGCCTTAGATGGAGTTTACCACCCACTTAGGGCTGCACTCTCAAGCAACCCGACTCTAAGGAGAGGTCCTCCCGAAACGCGTACCGGTCGCTACGGGCCTGGCACCCTCTACGGGTAAATGGCCCCATTCAAGATGGACTTGGACGCGGTTCGACGTCACGGGATAAATTGACCCTCCTAAACACTACATTTCCCAACGGCAGAACCGCGGGATTCAGTGCTGGGCTAATTCCTGTTCGCTCGCCGCTACTAAGGAAATCCTTGTTAGTTTCTTTTCCTCCGCTTAGTAATATGCTTAAATTCAGCGGGTAATCTCGCCTACTCTGAGGTCGTCTAACGTGAAAAAAAAATCTTTCGTATATTTCGCCGAAAGAGCATTAAAAAGTACGCACGAGAACACGTACAGAGGAGCACAAAAAAAAAAACAAAACACCACTACTCGACGAAGAAGCTTAATGAAACCAATATGTCTTATGCGCCACACCAAAGTGTCTCTCTTTCTTTCTCTTCATATTGCTCGTCGATCGGAAACTCTCGCTAGACGATCCGCCGGTTAAACTTTAACGTCCGTCGAAAAGAACTTCCGGGGACTGGACGACCGGCAGATCGCGCGGTTTCGCGATCGCAAATGAAGAAAAAAAAATGACATGGGGCGACCGACAAAGGTCATTTACCTTCTCCGCGGTGCTAATCTCTCTTGTGCGTGACAATGAAGTTCGAAAGCCACTCCAATAGAGGAGTATATATAAAATATTAACTCTCGGTGGGATTTCTTTCTCTCTAACACACTCTAGACACACACGGGGGTACAGAAACGTTGCGCACAGACGACATCATATCTCGATCAAACCAAAGAGACACGAGAGAGATCTCGCGCGGTCGTCATTCAATTCAACGAACGTGGCGATGGAATGGCAACACGCTGATTAGCGAGGACACGCGACGACGGGGAAATTTTATTCAACCCGATACAAGTACGCGTGCTCGTCCCGCACAATTTAGCGTTGCTCCGCTGTCCATCGATTATCCAAGCGTTCGTAGAACGAGAGACCAACGTCTTTTTTCTCTTCTCGAAGGACTCTCACAATGTTTGTCGAGAAGTCGCTAGGCAACGACGACCCTCCGCATGCATGTTAAATATGTAGAGACAGAAACACATCCACGCACAAGCGTATTTCTCTTTATATATATATATCTCCCTGGGGCTTACATCGCACACCACACAGATTTTATACACGGGTGTCTGTATCTTCTCTTTATTTTTGTGTCCATTATCTGTATAGTCTCTTAAAGACTGACTCTTTATACCTCTTTCGTATACGCATCATTTCAGGCGACGTCGGGAGCGCGTTGAATGTTCACGAGTGAAACGCTTCTTTCGCAATGCGAATCGTTTCACAGAGAAAGTGAGAGATGTCGAACTCGTCGGAGCGGTGTCTTACGGGCGGTCGGTCGTACGACTCGCGACACCGCAAAACACTCACGCAAGTCCGAATGTGAGAATACCAATCTCTCTACTATTCTCGCGAAACTGTTAGACGCAATGCAAAATTTACAATTTTCACAGAACCGCGTCAAACGCCGACGAAACGCCCATCATTCGCTCGTACGTAGAGCATCTTCGCAACCCGACTCAGAAACGCTCTTGCGCCCTCCAATTTTATAAATATTGGAGAGGTAAGCGACGGCGGGGACTTACAAGAGCAACGCAAGCAGTATTTGGTTACGTAAACGACCCTCAGCCAGGCGTGGTCCAGGAATTGTATCCGTGGACCGCAATGTGCGTTCGAAATGTCGATGTTCATGTGTCCTGCAGTTCACACGTTGACGCGCAATTAGCTGCGTTCTTCATCGACCCACGAGCCAAGTGATCCACCGTTCAGGGTAATCGTATAATTTTGATTTGTAATCAATATATGTATATTTTGTCTCTTTGTTCTGCGGTTCGTAAGAACGCCGATACCTGAAAACTCCAACCAGCGCGCGAAGGAGATTCAGGCGTCGTTTTTAAGGACGACACAGTCGTCCGTGGAAACGGAAACCGCGCAGAGTACGCACGCGCGGAGACAGCACGTACCTGACACGGCCGGGCGAACAGTACATTGAAAAACCTTTAAAATGGAAAACGCGGAGGGGAATTCTGAAAACGACGGGGATCATAGACAACCCGATATACTGGATCCAGAACACTTCCCTCCTCCTTTTTATTGGAAATGTGAATTCGATGTTAGCGGACTTCACAGCCGGCTCTCTCACTCTGGCCGTGCGCGATCGTTCGTCCCAACTCTTGTGCACAGTATTATCGCCCCACAGAGAGTAGGGTGTCAGAATCGCAACACATAGCCTTAACAAGCGAGGAGCTTCACAGCCGGTCCTCTCGAATATATTACACCGTTCTTCAACGAACAACGCGTGCGGCGACACGTTTTGTGCTCTTGGTTATACGCGAACTCGATAAATAGAGAGCGGGACTCTCAGCCGGCTCTGGCAGCGGTCATTCGTCCCAAGCTCGTGTGTACATACACAGAGTAGGGTGTCAGACTCACGCAGCTTTAAAAGCGAGCTTCACAGCCGGTCCTCTCGTCTCTCTATCTCTCGATGTTCGTGAACGGACACAACACGTCCCACCGCGCGTTTTCCACAGGCTACCCTGATTTTATTTGTCCTTTTCGGGACACCGTTTCCAACGGACATTTTTTCGGACATTACAGGCGAAGACCGAGGAAGCGCGCGATATGTGAATTCGAATCGACGCTTACATCCCATGTTCTTGCGACCGTAATATATGTCCATATATAATTGTCGAGAGCCTACACACGCAGAGACACCAAAGGCGTATTATATATATTATATATATGTAATCATGA
>CAKAJI010000083.1:7500-26414 GCA_916610255.1 Lasioglossum lativentre
GCCATTCGCGGTTTCACCTTAATGCGGCATGTACTGAGACATGCATGGCTTAATCTTTGAGACAAGCATATGACTACTGGCAGGATCAACCAGGGAGCTTTGACAATTTTTGTCATGTTTCGAATATGCCTTCGTCGCCAGCTCTTCTTGAGACAGGTCAACGACACTTTTTCCTCTTACTCGTTCAAATTCTTAGAACCTTTTGAACGAGATACATTTTCATTTTCGTATATCCACCGAGAACAAATTCCTTTTCAATATCCTGTTCGCGGCTTCTCCAGTATATCTGAACAACCTTACTTCTTTTAAAACACATGGTTGTTCATGCTTCACAGACAATTCGTTTTCGTTTTTCATCATATTAAGGTTTGCACAAACGTGGAAGCGTGTATAGCTCAGTAACATAGGTAACGCATAAGCACCATAATATGCTGGACGGCGTTTCCCAATGCCCGTCTGCTCGCGCTAGGCATAAACGAAATGTGCAATACCACATTTAATATGATGTTCTTTCTTTTTCTCTTATATATGTTTCACAAACAATTTTGGTTTGTTCTATTTTAATATATTTATTTTATTTTGTCATTTTTAGACATTTTTGTTTTCTTTAATATAACCCTCTTTTTTATCCAATGCTGCAACGCTCGGAATGAAGAGATGATGCTCAGTTAGTACGAGTATACACAAAAGTGAATACAAGTCGCCAACATCCGAAGGATGCTCGCCACATAAGGGCCATTCGGTCTAGGACACCGACCCGTGGCTATGCTGTGTAGAGAAAATATTCGATACGAAACAGTCAAGACCGAAGTCTCGAGGCGCCGTGAGAGCTGCTTCTCGACCGAGATCGTAGAATAGCCCCAAGCGCACGCTGAACCGATCGAAGCGACCGAACGGTCGACTCTCTTATAGATACCGAACGGCCGGCCGGGACGCCGGCGCCGCGCGGTCAATAGCACGCGCGCTTATGGCGGTAAACCGTCGCGGCAACAGCCCAACCGGCGGGGCTGTTGGGACTTAGAGCGAAAAAACTGTGAAAATTTATTTCGTAAAATACAATAAATTTTTGTATTTCTAGGATATTTAACACAAAACATTCAACTTTTCATATACTTTCTCGGACTCAAAAATTTTTTTAAGTTCCAACGGCAAGAGTAAACTTTTTCTGTATCGATTCCAGGCGATTTTAAATGTTAGATCATTGTAATATAAAACATATTAACAATGAATATAAAGTTACAAAGCGCTACAATGCGTATTTACCGAAATAATTGAAAATAATGGTCGATAGCGTACTACTTCGTTGCTCGAAGTCCCACCGGTAAGAGTAAACTTTTTTCCTATCGTTCCTAGATGATTTTAAACGTTATATTCGTGGTAAACTGTGCATACGAAACCGTGTGTCGTGACGCCAGTTCTCTCGGACGCGTATTTACCGAGTTATAAGCGAGTTAACTTCCGGCGAGTCGCTTAGGTATCGCTGGAACGATAAAATTGCTAAGTACCGCGCCGTGTCGGTTAGACGGTTCGCGGTAAGAGTAAACTTTTTTCCTATCGTTCCTAGATGATTTTAAACGTTATATTCGTGGTAAACTGTGCATACGAAACCGTGTGTCGTGACGCCAGTTCTCTCGGACGCGTATTTACCGAGTTAACTTCCGGCGAGTCGCTTAGGTATCGCTGGAACGATAAAATTGCTAAGTACCGCGCCGTGTCGGTTAGACGGTTCGCGGTAAGAGTAAACTTTTTTCCTATCGTTCCTAGATGATTTTAAACGTTATATTCGTGGTAAACTGTGCATACGAAACCGTGTGTCGTGACGCCAGTTCTCTCGGACGCGTATTTACCGAGTTAACTTCCGGCGAGTCGCTTAGGTATCGCTGGAACGATAAAATTGCTAAGTACCGCGCCGTGTCGGTTAGACGGTTCGCGGTAAGAGTAAACTTTTTTCCTATCGTTCCTAGATGATTTTAAACGTTATATTCGTGGTAAACTGTGCATACGAAACCGTGTGTCGTGACGCCAGTTCTCTCGGACGCGTATTTACCGAGTTAACTTCCGGCGAGTCGCTTAGGTATCGCTGGAACGATAAAATTGCTAAGTACCGCGCCGTGTCGGTTAGACGGTTCGCGGTAAGAGTAAACTTTTTTCCTATCGTTCCTAGATGATTTTAAACGATATATTCGTGGTAAACTGTGCATACGAAACCGTGTGTCGTGACGCCAGTTCTCTCGGACGCGTATTTACCGAGTTAACTTCCGGCGAGTCGCTTAGGTATCGCTGGAACGATAAAATTGCTAAGTACCGCGCCGTGTCGGTTAGACGGTTCGCGGTAAGAGTAAACTTTTTTCCTATCGTTCCTAGATGATTTTAAACGTTATATTCGTGGTAAACTGTGCATACGAAACCGTGTGTCGTGACGCCAGTTCTCTCGGACGCGTATTTACCGAGTTATAAGCGAGTTAACTTCCGGCGAGTCGCTTAGGTATCGCTGGAACGATAAAATTGCTAAGTACCGCGCCGTGTCGGTTAGACGGTTCGCGGTAAGAGTAAACTTTTTTCCTATCGTTCCTAGATGATTTTAAACGTTATATTCGTGGTAAACTGTGCATACGAAACCGTGTGTCGTGACGCCAGTTCTCTCGGACGCGTATTTACCGAGTTAACTTCCGGCGAGTCGCTTAGGTATCGCTGGAACGATAAAATTGCTAAGTACCGCGCCGTGTCGGTTAGACGGTTCGCGGTAAGAGTAAACTTTTTTCCTATCGTTCCTAGATGATTTTAAACGTTATATTCGTGGTAAACTGTGCATACGAAACCGTGTGTCGTGACGCCAGTTCTCTCGGACGCGTATTTACCGAGTTAACTTCCGGCGAGTCGCTTAGGTATCGCTGGAACGATAAAATTGCTAAGTACCGCGCCGTGTCGGTTAGACGGTTCGCGGTAAGAGTAAACTTTTTTCCTATCGTTCCTAGATGATTTTAAACGTTATATTCGTGGTAAACTGTGCATACGAAACCGTGTGTCGTGACGCCAGTTCTCTCGGACGCGTATTTACCGAGTTATAAGCGAGTTAACTTCCGGCGAGTCGCTTAGGTATCGCTGGAACGATAAAATTGCTAAGTACCGCGCCGTGTCGGTTAGACGGTTCGCGGTAAGAGTAAACTTTTTTCCTATCGTTCCTAGATGATTTTAAACGTTATATTCGTGGTAAACTGTGCATACGAAACCGTGTGTCGTGACGCCAGTTCTCTCGGACGCGTATTTACCGAGTTAACTTCCGGCGAGTCGCTTAGGTATCGCTGGAACGATAAAATTGCTAAGTACCGCGCCGTGTCGGTTAGACGGTTCGCGGTAAGAGTAAACTTTTTTCCTATCGTTCCTAGATGATTTTAAACGTTATATTCGTGGTAAACTGTGCATACGAAACCGTGTGTCGTGACGCCAGTTCTCTCGGACGCGTATTTACCGAGTTAACTTCCGGCGAGTCGCTTAGGTATCGCTGGAACGATAAAATTGCTAAGTACCGCGCCGTGTCGGTTAGACGGTTCGCGGTAAGAGTAAACTTTTTTCCTATCGTTCCTAGATGATTTTAAACGTTATATTCGTGGTAAACTGTGCATACGAAACCGTGTGTCGTGACGCCAGTTCTCTCGGACGCGTATTTACCGAGTTAACTTCCGGCGAGTCGCTTAGGTATCGCTGGAACGATAAAATTGCTAAGTACCGCGCCGTGTCGGTTAGACGGTTCGCGGTAAGAGTAAACTTTTTTCCTATCGTTCCTAGATGATTTTAAACGATATATTCGTGGTAAACTGTGCATACGAAACCGTGTGTCGTGACGCCAGTTCTCTCGGACGCGTATTTACCGAGTTAACTTCCGGCGAGTCGCTTAGGTATCGCTGGAACGATAAAATTGCTAAGTACCGCGCCGTGTCGGTTAGACGGTTCGCGGTAAGAGTAAACTTTTTTCCTATCGTTCCTAGATGATTTTAAACGTTATATTCGTGGTAAACTGTGCATACGAAACCGTGTGTCGTGACGCCAGTTCTCTCGGACGCGTATTTACCGAGTTATAAGCGAGTTAACTTCCGGCGAGTCGCTTAGGTATCGCTGGAACGATAAAATTGCTAAGTACCGCGCCGTGTCGGTTAGACGGTTCGCGGTAAGAGTAAACTTTTTTCCTATCGTTCCTAGATGATTTTAAACGTTATATTCGTGGTAAACTGTGCATACGAAACCGTGTGTCGTGACGCCAGTTCTCTCGGACGCGTATTTACCGAGTTATAAGCGAGTTAACTTCCGGCGAGTCGCTTAGGTATCGCTGGAACGATAAAATTGCTAAGTACCGCGCCGTGTCGGTTAGACGGTTCGCGGTAAGAGTAAACTTTTTTCCTATCGTTCCTAGATGATTTTAAACGTTATATTCGTGGTAAACTGTGCATACGAAACCGTGTGTCGTGACGCCAGTTCTCTCGGACGCGTATTTACCGAGTTATAAGCGAGTTAACTTCCGGCGAGTCGCTTAGGTATCGCTGGAACGATAAAATTGCTAAGTACCGCGCCGTGTCGGTTAGACGGTTCGCGGTAAGAGTAAACTTTTTTCCTATCGTTCCTAGATGATTTTAAACGTTATATTCGTGGTAAACTGTGCATACGAAACCGTGTGTCGTGACGCCAGTTCTCTCGGACGCGTATTTACCGAGTTATAAGCGAGTTAACTTCCGGCGAGTCGCTTAGGTATCGCTGGAACGATAAAATTGCTAAGTACCGCGCCGTGTCGGTTAGACGGTTCGCGGTAAGAGTAAACTTTTTTCCTATCGTTCCTAGATGATTTTAAACGTTATATTCGTGGTAAACTGTGCATACGAAACCGTGTGTCGTGACGCCAGTTCTCTCGGACGCGTATTTACCGAGTTAACTTCCGGCGAGTCGCTTTCGTATCGCTGGAACGATAAAATTGCTAAGTACCGCGCCGTGTCGGTTAGACGGTTCGCGGTAAGAGTAAACTTTTTTCCTATCGTTCCTAGATGATTTTAAACGTTATATTCGTGGTAAACTGTGCATACGAAACCGTGTGTCGTGACGCCAGTTCTCTCGGACGCGTATTTACCGAGTTAACTTCCGGCGAGTCGCTTAGGTATCGCTGGAACGATAAAATTGCTAAGTACCGCGCCGTGTCGGTTAGACGGTTCGCGGTAAGAGTAAACTTTTTTCCTATCGTTCCTAGATGATTTTAAACGTTATATTCGTGGTAAACTGTGCATACGAAACCGTGTGTCGTGTCGCCAGTTCTCTCGGACGCGTATTTACCGAGTTAACTTCCGGCGAGTCGCTTAGGTATCGCTGGAACGATAAAATTGCTAAGTACCGCGCCGTGTCGGTTAGACGGTTCGCGGTAAGAGTAAACTTTTTTCCTATCGTTCCTAGATGATTTTAAACGTTATATTCGTGGTAAACTGTGCATACGAAACCGTGTGTCGTGACGCCAGTTCTCTCGGACGCGTATTTACCGAGTTAACTTCCGGCGAGTCGCTTAGGTATCGCTGGAACGATAAAATTGCTAAGTACCGCGCCGTGTCGGTTAGACGGTTCGCGGTAAGAGTAAACTTTTTTCCTATCGTTCCTAGATGATTTTAAACGATATATTCGTGGTAAACTGTGCATACGAAACCGTGTGTCGTGACGCCAGTTCTCTCGGACGCGTATTTACCGAGTTAACTTCCGGCGAGTCGCTTAGGTATCGCTGGAACGATAAAATTGCTAAGTACCGCGCCGTGTCGGTTAGACGGTTCGCGGTAAGAGTAAACTTTTTTCCTATCGTTCCTAGATGATTTTAAACGTTATATTCGTGGTAAACTGTGCATACGAAACCGTGTGTCGTGACGCCAGTTCTCTCGGACGCGTATTTACCGAGTTATAAGCGAGTTAACTTCCGGCGAGTCGCTTAGGTATCGCTGGAACGATAAAATTGCTAAGTACCGCGCCGTGTCGGTTAGACGGTTCGCGGTAAGAGTAAACTTTTTTCCTATCGTTCCTAGATGATTTTAAACGTTATATTCGTGGTAAACTGTGCATACGAAACCGTGTGTCGTGACGCCAGTTCTCTCGGACGCGTATTTACCGAGTTAACTTCCGGCGAGTCGCTTAGGTATCGCTGGAACGATAAAATTGCTAAGTACCGCGCCGTGTCGGTTAGACGGTTCGCGGTAAGAGTAAACTTTTTTCCTATCGTTCCTAGATGATTTTAAACGTTATATTCGTGGTAAACTGTGCATACGAAACCGTGTGTCGTGACGCCAGTTCTCTCGGACGCGTATTTACCGAGTTAACTTCCGGCGAGTCGCTTAGGTATCGCTGGAACGATAAAATTGCTAAGTACCGCGCCGTGTCGGTTAGACGGTTCGCGGTAAGAGTAAACTTTTTTCCTATCGTTCCTAGATGATTTTAAACGATATATTCGTGGTAAACTGTGCATACGAAACCGTGTGTCGTGACGCCAGTTCTCTCGGACGCGTATTTACCGAGTTAACTTCCGGCGAGTCGCTTAGGTATCGCTGGAACCATAAAATTGCTAAGTACCGCGCCGTGTCGGTTAGACGGTTCGCGGTAAGAGTAAACTTTTTTCCTATCGTTCCTAGATGATTTTAAACGTTATATTCGTGGTAAACTGTGCATACGAAACCGTGTGTCGTGACGCCAGTTCTCTCGGACGCGTATTTACCGAGTTATAAGCGAGTTAACTTCCGGCGAGTCGCTTAGGTATCGCTGGAACGATAAAATTGCTAAGTACCGCGCCGTGTCGGTTAGACGGTTCGCGGTAAGAGTAAACTTTTTTCCTATCGTTCCTAGATGATTTTAAACGTTATATTCGTGGTAAACTGTGCATACGAAACCGTGTGTCGTGACGCCAGTTCTCTCGGACGCGTATTTACCGAGTTATAAGCGAGTTAACTTCCGGCGAGTCGCTTAGGTATCGCTGGAACGATAAAATTGCTAAGTACCGCGCCGTGTCGGTTAGACGGTTCGCGGTAAGAGTAAACTTTTTTCCTATCGTTCCTAGATGATTTTAAACGTTATATTCGTGGTAAACTGTGCATACGAAACCGTGTGTCGTGACGCCAGTTCTCTCGGACGCGTATTTACCGAGTTAACTTCCGGCGAGTCGCTTTCGTATCGCTGGAACGATAAAATTGCTAAGTACCGCGCCGTGTCGGTTAGACGGTTCGCGGTAAGAGTAAACTTTTTTCCTATCGTTCCTAGATGATTTTAAACGTTATATTCGTGGTAAACTGTGCATACGAAACCGTGTGTCGTGACGCCAGTTCTCTCGGACGCGTATTTACCGAGTTAACTTCCGGCGAGTCGCTTAGGTATCGCTGGAACGATAAAATTGCTAAGTACCGCGCCGTGTCGGTTAGACGGTTCGCGGTAAGAGTAAACTTTTTTCCTATCGTTCCTAGATGATTTTAAACGTTATATTCGTGGTAAACTGTGCATACGAAACCGTGTGTCGTGACGCCAGTTCTCTCGGACGCGTATTTACCGAGTTATAAGCGAGTTAACTTCCGGCGAGTCGCTTAGGTATCGCTGGAACGATAAAATTGCTAAGTACCGCGCCGTGTCGGTTAGACGGTTCGCGGTAAGAGTAAACTTTTTTCCTATCGTTCCTAGATGATTTTAAACGTTATATTCGTGGTAAACTGTGCATACGAAACCGTGTGTCGTGACGCCAGTTCTCTCGGACGCGTATTTACCGAGTTAACTTCCGGCGAGTCGCTTAGGTATCGCTGGAACGATAAAATTGCTAAGTACCGCGCCGTGTCGGTTAGACGGTTCGCGGTAAGAGTAAACTTTTTTCCTATCGTTCCTAGATGATTTTAAACGTTATATTCGTGGTAAACTGTGCATACGAAACCGTGTGTCGTGACGCCAGTTCTCTCGGACGCGTATTTACCGAGTTATAAGCGAGTTAACTTCCGGCGAGTCGCTTAGGTATCGCTGGAACGATAAAATTGCTAAGTACCGCGCCGTGTCGGTTAGACGGTTCGCGGTAAGAGTAAACTTTTTTCCTATCGTTCCTAGATGATTTTAAACGTTATATTCGTGGTAAACTGTGCATACGAAACCGTGTGTCGTGACGCCAGTTCTCTCGGACGCGTATTTACCGAGTTAACTTCCGGCGAGTCGCTTAGGTATCGCTGGAACGATAAAATTGCTAAGTACCGCGCCGTGTCGGTTAGACGGTTCGCGGTAAGAGTAAACTTTTTTCCTATCGTTCCTAGATGATTTTAAACGTTATATTCGTGGTAAACTGTGCATACGAAACCGTGTGTCGTGACGCCAGTTCTCTCGGACGCGTATTTACCGAGTTATAAGCGAGTTAACTTCCGGCGAGTCGCTTAGGTATCGCTGGAACGATAAAATTGCTAAGTACCGCGCCGTGTCGGTTAGACGGTTCGCGGTAAGAGTAAACTTTTTTCCTATCGTTCCTAGATGATTTTAAACGTTATATTCGTGGTAAACTGTGCATACGAAACCGTGTGTCGTGACGCCAGTTCTCTCGGACGCGTATTTACCGAGTTATAAGCGAGTTAACTTCCGGCGAGTCGCTTAGGTATCGCTGGAACGATAAAATTGCTAAGTACCGCGCCGTGTCGGTTAGACGGTTCGCGGTAAGAGTAAACTTTTTTCCTATCGTTCCTAGATGATTTTAAACGTTATATTCGTGGTAAACTGTGCATACGAAACCGTGTGTCGTGACGCCAGTTCTCTCGGACGCGTATTTACCGAGTTAACTTCCGGCGAGTCGCTTAGGTATCGCTGGAACGATAAAATTGCTAAGTACCGCGCCGTGTCGGTTAGACGGTTCGCGGTAAGAGTAAACTTTTTTCCTATCGTTCCTAGATGATTTTAAACGTTATATTCGTGGTAAACTGTGCATACGAAACCGTGTGTCGTGACGCCAGTTCTCTCGGACGCGTATTTACCGAGTTAACTTCCGGCGAGTCGCTTAGGTATCGCTGGAACGATAAAATTGCTAAGTACCGCGCCGTGTCGGTTAGACGGTTCGCGGTAAGAGTAAACTTTTTTCCTATCGTTCCTAGATGATTTTAAACGTTATATTCGTGGTAAACTGTGCATACGAAACCGTGTGTCGTGACGCCAGTTCTCTCGGACGCGTATTTACCGAGTTAACTTCCGGCGAGTCGCTTAGGTATCGCTGGAACGATAAAATTGCTAAGTACCGCGCCGTGTCGGTTAGACGGTTCGCGGTAAGAGTAAACTTTTTTCCTATCGTTCCTAGATGATTTTAAACGTTATATTCGTGGTAAACTGTGCATACGAAACCGTGTGTCGTGACGCCAGTTCTCTCGGACGCGTATTTACCGAGTTAACTTCCGGCGAGTCGCTTAGGTATCGCTGGAACGATAAAATTGCTAAGTACCGCGCCGTGTCGGTTAGACGGTTCGCGGTAAGAGTAAACTTTTTTCCTATCGTTCCTAGATGATTTTAAACGTTATATTCGTGGTAAACTGTGCATACGAAACCGTGTGTCGTGACGCCAGTTCTCTCGGACGCGTATTTACCGAGTTATAAGCGAGTTAACTTCCGGCGAGTCGCTTAGGTATCGCTGGAACGATAAAATTGCTAAGTACCGCGCCGTGTCGGTTAGACGGTTCGCGGTAAGAGTAAACTTTTTTCCTATCGTTCCTAGATGATTTTAAACGTTATATTCGTGGTAAACTGTGCATACGAAACCGTGTGTCGTGACGCCAGTTCTCTCGGACGCGTATTTACCGAGTTATAAGCGAGTTAACTTCCGGCGAGTCGCTTAGGTATCGCTGGAACGATAAAATTGCTAAGTACCGCGCCGTGTCGGTTAGACGGTTCGCGGTAAGAGTAAACTTTTTTCCTATCGTTCCTAGATGATTTTAAACGTTATATTCGTGGTAAACTGTGCATACGAAACCGTGTGTCGTGACGCCAGTTCTCTCGGACGCGTATTTACCGAGTTAACTTCCGGCGAGTCGCTTTCGTATCGCTGGAACGATAAAATTGCTAAGTACCGCGCCGTGTCGGTTAGACGGTTCGCGGTAAGAGTAAACTTTTTTCCTATCGTTCCTAGATGATTTTAAACGTTATATTCGTGGTAAACTGTGCATACGAAACCGTGTGTCGTGACGCCAGTTCTCTCGGACGCGTATTTACCGAGTTAACTTCCGGCGAGTCGCTTAGGTATCGCTGGAACGATAAAATTGCTAAGTACCGCGCCGTGTCGGTTAGACGGTTCGCGGTAAGAGTAAACTTTTTTCCTATCGTTCCTAGATGATTTTAAACGTTATATTCGTGGTAAACTGTGCATACGAAACCGTGTGTCGTGACGCCAGTTCTCTCGGACGCGTATTTACCGAGTTATAAGCGAGTTAACTTCCGGCGAGTCGCTTAGGTATCGCTGGAACGATAAAATTGCTAAGTACCGCGCCGTGTCGGTTAGACGGTTCGCGGTAAGAGTAAACTTTTTTCCTATCGTTCCTAGATGATTTTAAACGTTATATTCGTGGTAAACTGTGCATACGAAACCGTGTGTCGTGACGCCAGTTCTCTCGGACGCGTATTTACCGAGTTATAAGCGAGTTAACTTCCGGCGAGTCGCTTAGGTATCGCTGGAACGATAAAATTGCTAAGTACCGCGCCGTGTCGGTTAGACGGGTCGCGGTAAGAGTAAACTTTTTTCCTATCGTTCCTAGATGATTTTAAACGTTATATTCGTGGTAAACTGTGCATACGAAACCGTGTGTCGTGACGCCAGTTCTCTCGGACGCGTATTTACCGAGTTAACTTCCGGCGAGTCGCTTAGGTATCGCTGGAACGATAAAATTGCTAAGTACCGCGCCGTGTCGGTTAGACGGTTCGCGGTAAGAGTAAACTTTTTTCCTATCGTTCCTAGATGATTTTAAACGTTATATTCGTGGTAAACTGTGCATACGAAACCGTGTGTCGTGACGCCAGTTCTCTCGGACGCGTATTTACCGAGTTAACTTCCGGCGAGTCGCTTAGGTATCGCTGGAACGATAAAATTGCTAAGTACCGCGCCGTGTCGGTTAGACGGTTCGCGGTAAGAGTAAACTTTTTTCCTATCGTTCCTAGATGATTTTAAACGTTATATTCGTGGTAAACTGTGCATACGAAACCGTGTGTCGTGACGCCAGTTCTCTCGGACGCGTATTTACCGAGTTATAAGCGAGTTAACTTCCGGCGAGTCGCTTAGGTATCGCTGGAACGATAAAATTGCTAAGTACCGCGCCGTGTCGGTTAGACGGTTCGCGGTAAGAGTAAACTTTTTTCCTATCGTTCCTAGATGATTTTAAACGTTATATTCGTGGTAAACTGTGCATACGAAACCGTGTGTCGTGACGCCAGTTCTCTCGGACGCGTATTTACCGAGTTAACTTCCGGCGAGTCGCTTAGGTATCGCTGGAACGATAAAATTGCTAAGTACCGCGCCGTGTCGGTTAGACGGTTCGCGGTAAGAGTAAACTTTTTTCCTATCGTTCCTAGATGATTTTAAACGTTATATTCGTGGTAAACTGTGCATACGAAACCGTGTGTCGTGACGCCAGTTCTCTCGGACGCGTATTTACCGAGTTAACTTCCGGCGAGTCGCTTAGGTATCGCTGGAACGATAAAATTGCTAAGTACCGCGCCGTGTCGGTTAGACGGTTCGCGGTAAGAGTAAACTTTTTTCCTATCGTTCCTAGATGATTTTAAACGTTATATTCGTGGTAAACTGTGCATACGAAACCGTGTGTCGTGACGCCAGTTCTCTCGGACGCGTATTTACCGAGTTAACTTCCGGCGAGTCGCTTAGGTATCGCTGGAACGATAAAATTGCTAAGTACCGCGCCGTGTCGGTTAGACGGTTCGCGGTAAGAGTAAACTTTTTTCCTATCGTTCCTAGATGATTTTAAACGATATATTCGTGGTAAACTGTGCATACGAAACCGTGTGTCGTGACGCCAGTTCTCTCGGACGCGTATTTACCGAGTTAACTTCCGGCGAGTCGCTTAGGTATCGCTGGAACGATAAAATTGCTAAGTACCGCGCCGTGTCGGTTAGACGGTTCGCGGTAAGAGTAAACTTTTTTCCTATCGTTCCTAGATGATTTTAAACGTTATATTCGTGGTAAACTGTGCATACGAAACCGTGTGTCGTGACGCCAGTTCTCTCGGACGCGTATTTACCGAGTTATAAGCGAGTTAACTTCCGGCGAGTCGCTTAGGTATCGCTGGAACGATAAAATTGCTAAGTACCGCGCCGTGTCGGTTAGACGGTTCGCGGTAAGAGTAAACTTTTTTCCTATCGTTCCTAGATGATTTTAAACGTTATATTCGTGGTAAACTGTGCATACGAAACCGTGTGTCGTGACGCCAGTTCTCTCGGACGCGTATTTACCGAGTTATAAGCGAGTTAACTTCCGGCGAGTCGCTTAGGTATCGCTGGAACGATAAAATTGCTAAGTACCGCGCCGTGTCGGTTAGACGGTTCGCGGTAAGAGTAAACTTTTTTCCTATCGTTCCTAGATGATTTTAAACGTTATATTCGTGGTAAACTGTGCATACGAAACCGTGTGTCGTGACGCCAGTTCTCTCGGACGCGTATTTACCGAGTTATAAGCGAGTTAACTTCCGGCGAGTCGCTTAGGTATCGCTGGAACGATAAAATTGCTAAGTACCGCGCCGTGTCGGTTAGACGGTTCGCGGTAAGAGTAAACTTTTTTCCTATCGTTCCTAGATGATTTTAAACGTTATATTCGTGGTAAACTGTGCATACGAAACCGTGTGTCGTGACGCCAGTTCTCTCGGACGCGTATTTACCGAGTTATAAGCGAGTTAACTTCCGGCGAGTCGCTTAGGTATCGCTGGAACGATAAAATTGCTAAGTACCGCGCCGTGTCGGTTAGACGGTTCGCGGTAAGAGTAAACTTTTTTCCTATCGTTCCTAGATGATTTTAAACGTTATATTCGTGGTAAACTGTGCATACGAAACCGTGTGTCGTGACGCCAGTTCTCTCGGACGCGTATTTACCGAGTTAACTTCCGGCGAGTCGCTTTCGTATCGCTGGAACGATAAAATTGCTAAGTACCGCGCCGTGTCGGTTAGACGGTTCGCGGTAAGAGTAAACTTTTTTCCTATCGTTCCTAGATGATTTTAAACGTTATATTCGTGGTAAACTGTGCATACGAAACCGTGTGTCGTGACGCCAGTTCTCTCGGACGCGTATTTACCGAGTTAACTTCCGGCGAGTCGCTTAGGTATCGCTGGAACGATAAAATTGCTAAGTACCGCGCCGTGTCGGTTAGACGGTTCGCGGTAAGAGTAAACTTTTTTCCTATCGTTCCTAGATGATTTTAAACGTTATATTCGTGGTAAACTGTGCATACGAAACCGTGTGTCGTGACGCCAGTTCTCTCGGACGCGTATTTACCGAGTTAACTTCCGGCGAGTCGCTTAGGTATCGCTGGAACGATAAAATTGCTAAGTACCGCGCCGTGTCGGTTAGACGGTTCGCGGTAAGAGTAAACTTTTTTCCTATCGTTCATAGATGATTTTAAACGTTATATTCGTGGTAAACTGTGCATACGAAACCGTGTGTCGTGACGCCAGTTCTCTCGGACGCGTATTTACCGAGTTAACTTCCGGCGAGTCGCTTAGGTATCGCTGGAACGATAAAATTGCTAAGTACCGCGCCGTGTCGGTTAGACGGTTCGCGGTAAGAGTAAACTTTTTTCCTATCGTTCCTAGATGATTTTAAACGATATATTCGTGGTAAACTGTGCATACGAAACCGTGTGTCGTGACGCCAGTTCTCTCGGACGCGTATTTACCGAGTTAACTTCCGGCGAGTCGCTTAGGTATCGCTGGAACGATAAAATTGCTAAGTACCGCGCCGTGTCGGTTAGACGGTTCGCGGTAAGAGTAAACTTTTTTCCTATCGTTCCTAGATGATTTTAAACGTTATATTCGTGGTAAACTGTGCATACGAAACCGTGTGTCGTGACGCCAGTTCTCTCGGACGCGTATTTACCGAGTTATAAGCGAGTTAACTTCCGGCGAGTCGCTTAGGTATCGCTGGAACGATAAAATTGCTAAGTACCGCGCCGTGTCGGTTAGACGGTTCGCGGTAAGAGTAAACTTTTTTCCTATCGTTCCTAGATGATTTTAAACGTTATATTCGTGGTAAACTGTGCATACGAAACCGTGTGTCGTGACGCCAGTTCTCTCGGACGCGTATTTACCGAGTTAACTTCCGGCGAGTCGCTTAGGTATCGCTGGAACGATAAAATTGCTAAGTACCGCGCCGTGTCGGTTAGACGGTTCGCGGTAAGAGTAAACTTTTTTCCTATCGTTCCTAGATGATTTTAAACGTTATATTCGTGGTAAACTGTGCATACGAAACCGTGTGTCGTGACGCCAGTTCTCTCGGACGCGTATTTACCGAGTTAACTTCCGGCGAGTCGCTTAGGTATCGCTGGAACGATAAAATTGCTAAGTACCGCGCCGTGTCGGTTAGACGGTTCGCGGTAAGAGTAAACTTTTTTCCTATCGTTCCTAGATGATTTTAAACGATATATTCGTGGTAAACTGTGCATACGAAACCGTGTGTCGTGACGCCAGTTCTCTCGGACGCGTATTTACCGAGTTAACTTCCGGCGAGTCGCTTAGGTATCGCTGGAACGATAAAATTGCTAAGTACCGCGCCGTGTCGGTTAGACGGTTCGCGGTAAGAGTAAACTTTTTTCCTATCGTTCCTAGATGATTTTAAACGTTATATTCGTGGTAAACTGTGCATACGAAACCGTGTGTCGTGACGCCAGTTCTCTCGGACGCGTATTTACCGAGTTATAAGCGAGTTAACTTCCGGCGAGTCGCTTAGGTATCGCTGGAACGATAAAATTGCTAAGTACCGCGCCGTGTCGGTTAGACGGTTCGCGGTAAGAGTAAACTTTTTTCCTATCGTTCCTAGATGATTTTAAACGTTATATTCGTGGTAAACTGTGCATACGAAACCGTGTGTCGTGACGCCAGTTCTCTCGGACGCGTATTTACCGAGTTATAAGCGAGTTAACTTCCGGCGAGTCGCTTAGGTATCGCTGGAACGATAAAATTGCTAAGTACCGCGCCGTGTCGGTTAGACGGTTCGCGGTAAGAGTAAACTTTTTTCCTATCGTTCCTAGATGATTTTAAACGTTATATTCGTGGTAAACTGTGCATACGAAACCGTGTGTCGTGACGCCAGTTCTCTCGGACGCGTATTTACCGAGTTAACTTCCGGCGAGTCGCTTTCGTATCGCTGGAACGATAAAATTGCTAAGTACCGCGCCGTGTCGGTTAGACGGTTCGCGGTAAGAGTAAACTTTTTTCCTATCGTTCCTAGATGATTTTAAACGTTATATTCGTGGTAAACTGTGCATACGAAACCGTGTGTCGTGACGCCAGTTCTCTCGGACGCGTATTTACCGAGTTAACTTCCGGCGAGTCGCTTAGGTATCGCTGGAACGATAAAATTGCTAAGTACCGCGCCGTGTCGGTTAGACGGTTCGCGGTAAGAGTAAACTTTTTTCCTATCGTTCCTAGATGATTTTAAACGTTATATTCGTGGTAAACTGTGCATACGAAACCGTGTGTCGTGACGCCAGTTCTCTCGGACGCGTATTTACCGAGTTATAAGCGAGTTAACTTCCGGCGAGTCGCTTAGGTATCGCTGGAACGATAAAATTGCTAAGTACCGCGCCGTGTCGGTTAGACGGTTCGCGGTAAGAGTAAACTTTTTTCCTATCGTTCCTAGATGATTTTAAACGTTATATTCGTGGTAAACTGTGCATACGAAACCGTGTGTCGTGACGCCAGTTCTCTCGGACGCGTATTTACCGAGTTAACTTCCGGCGAGTCGCTTAGGTATCGCTGGAACGATAAAATTGCTAAGTACCGCGCCGTGTCGGTTAGACGGTTCGCGGTAAGAGTAAACTTTTTTCCTATCGTTCCTAGATGATTTTAAACGTTATATTCGTGGTAAACTGTGCATACGAAACCGTGTGTCGTGACGCCAGTTCTCTCGGACGCGTATTTACCGAGTTATAAGCGAGTTAACTTCCGGCGAGTCGCTTAGGTATCGCTGGAACGATAAAATTGCTAAGTACCGCGCCGTGTCGGTTAGACGGTTCGCGGTAAGAGTAAACTTTTTTCCTATCGTTCCTAGATGATTTTAAACGTTATATTCGTGGTAAACTGTGCATACGAAACCGTGTGTCGTGACGCCAGTTCTCTCGGACGCGTATTTACCGAGTTAACTTCCGGCGAGTCGCTTAGGTATCGCTGGAACGATAAAATTGCTAAGTACCGCGCCGTGTCGGTTAGACGGTTCGCGGTAAGAGTAAACTTTTTTCCTATCGTTCCTAGATGATTTTAAACGTTATATTCGTGGTAAACTGTGCATACGAAACCGTGTGTCGTGACGCCAGTTCTCTCGGACGCGTATTTACCGAGTTATAAGCGAGTTAACTTCCGGCGAGTCGCTTAGGTATCGCTGGAACGATAAAATTGCTAAGTACCGCGCCGTGTCGGTTAGACGGTTCGCGGTAAGAGTAAACTTTTTTCCTATCGTTCCTAGATGATTTTAAACGTTATATTCGTGGTAAACTGTGCATACGAAACCGTGTGTCGTGACGCCAGTTCTCTCGGACGCGTATTTACCGAGTTATAAGCGAGTTAACTTCCGGCGAGTCGCTTAGGTATCGCTGGAACGATAAAATTGCTAAGTACCGCGCCGTGTCGGTTAGACGGTTCGCGGTAAGAGTAAACTTTTTTCCTATCGTTCCTAGATGATTTTAAACGTTATATTCGTGGTAAACTGTGCATACGAAACCGTGTGTCGTGACGCCAGTTCTCTCGGACGCGTATTTACCGAGTTAACTTCCGGCGAGTCGCTTAGGTATCGCTGGAACGATAAAATTGCTAAGTACCGCGCCGTGTCGGTTAGACGGTTCGCGGTAAGAGTAAACTTTTTTCCTATCGTTCCTAGATGATTTTAAACGTTATATTCGTGGTAAACTGTGCATACGAAACCGTGTGTCGTGACGCCAGTTCTCTCGGACGCGTATTTACCGAGTTAACTTCCGGCGAGTCGCTTAGGTATCGCTGGAACGATAAAATTGCTAAGTACCGCGCCGTGTCGGTTAGACGGTTCGCGGTAAGAGTAAACTTTTTTCCTATCGTTCCTAGATGATTTTAAACGTTATATTCGTGGTAAACTGTGCATACGAAACCGTGTGTCGTGACGCCAGTTCTCTCGGACGCGTATTTACCGAGTTAACTTCCGGCGAGTCGCTTAGGTATCGCTGGAACGATAAAATTGCTAAGTACCGCGCCGTGTCGGTTAGACGGTTCGCGGTAAGAGTAAACTTTTTTCCTATCGTTCCTAGATGATTTTAAACGTTATATTCGTGGTAAACTGTGCATACGAAACCGTGTGTCGTGACGCCAGTTCTCTCGGACGCGTATTTACCGAGTTAACTTCCGGCGAGTCGCTTAGGTATCGCTGGAACGATAAAATTGCTAAGTACCGCGCCGTGTCGGTTAGACGGGTCGCGGTAAGAGTAAACTTTTTTCCTATCGTTCCTAGATGATTTTAAACGTTATATTCGTGGTAAACTGTGCATACGAAACCGTGTGTCGTGACGCCAGTTCTCTCGGACGCGTATTTACCGAGTTATAAGCGAGTTAACTTCCGGCGAGTCGCTTAGGTATCGCTGGAACGATAAAATTGCTAAGTACCGCGCCGTGTCGGTTAGACGGTTCGCGGTAAGAGTAAACTTTTTTCCTATCGTTCCTAGATGATTTTAAACGTTATATTCGTGGTAAACTGTGCATACGAAACCGTGTGTCGTGACGCCAGTTCTCTCGGACGCGTATTTACCGAGTTAACTTCCGGCGAGTCGCTTAGGTATCGCTGGAACGATAAAATTGCTAAGTACCGCGCCGTGTCGGTTAGACGGTTCGCGGTAAGAGTAAACTTTTTTCCTATCGTTCCTAGATGATTTTAAACGTTATATTCGTGGTAAACTGTGCATACGAAACCGTGTGTCGTGACGCCAGTTCTCTCGGACGCGTATTTACCGAGTTAACTTCCGGCGAGTCGCTTAGGTATCGCTGGAACGATAAAATTGCTAAGTACCGCGCCGTGTCGGTTAGACGGTTCGCGGTAAGAGTAAACTTTTTTCCTATCGTTCCTAGATGATTTTAAACGTTATATTCGTGGTAAACTGTGCATACGAAACCGTGTGTCGTGACGCCAGTTCTCTCGGACGCGTATTTACCGAGTTATAAGCGAGTTAACTTCCGGCGAGTCGCTTAGGTATCGCTGGAACGATAAAATTGCTAAGTACCGCGCCGTGTCGGTTAGACGGTTCGCGGTAAGAGTAAACTTTTTTCCTATCGTTCCTAGATGATTTTAAACGTTATATTCGTGGTAAACTGTGCATACGAAACCGTGTGTCGTGACGCCAGTTCTCTCGGACGCGTATTTACCGAGTTAACTTCCGGCGAGTCGCTTAGGTATCGCTGGAACGATAAAATTGCTAAGTACCGCGCCGTGTCGGTTAGACGGTTCGCGGTAAGAGTAAACTTTTTTCCTATCGTTCCTAGATGATTTTAAACGTTATATTCGTGGTAAACTGTGCATACGAAACCGTGTGTCGTGACGCCAGTTCTCTCGGACGCGTATTTACCGAGTTAACTTCCGGCGAGTCGCTTAGGTATCGCTGGAACGATAAAATTGCTAAGTACCGCGCCGTGTCGGTTAGACGGTTCGCGGTAAGAGTAAACTTTTTTCCTATCGTTCCTAGATGATTTAA
>CAKAJI010000084.1:0-99865 GCA_916610255.1 Lasioglossum lativentre
GCATATTACGTTATATTATAAGGTATTTTCATTGATACACTACAAATGACCATATATTATAAGGTATTTTCAATGATACACTGCATATTACGTTATATTATAAGGTATTTTCAATGGGAAACTACTATATATTATAAGGTATTTTCAATGATAAACTACTATATATTATAAGGTATTTTCAATGATACACTGCATATTACGTTATATTATAAGGTATTTTCATTGATACACTACAAATTACCATATATTATAAGGTATTTTCAATGATACACTGCATATTACGTCATATTATAAGGCATTTTCAATGATACACTACAAATAACGATATATTATAAGGTATTTTCAATGATACACTGCATATTACGTTATATTATAAGGTATTTTCATTGATACACTACAAATGACCATATATTATAAGGTATTTTCAATGATACACTGCATATTACGTTATATTATAAGGTATTTTCAATGATAAACTACTATATATTAAAAGGTATTTTCAATGATACACTGCATATTACGTTATATTATAAGGTATTTTCAATGGTAAACTACTGTATATTATAAGGTATTTTCAATGATAAACTACTATATATTAAAAGGTATTTTCAATGATACACTGCATATTACGTTATACCATAAGGTATTTTCAATGATACACTGCATATTACGTTATATTATAAGGTGTTTTCAATGATACACTGCATATTACGTTATATTATAAGGTATGTTCAATGATACACTGCATATTACGTTATAATATAAGGTATTTTCAATGATACACTGCATATTACGTTATATTATAAGGTGTTTTCAATGATACACTGCATATTACGTTATATTATAAGGTATGTTCAATGATACACTGCATATTACGTTATATTATAAGGTATTTTCAATGATACACTGCATATTACGTTATATCATAAGGTATTTTCAATGATACACTGCATATTACGTTATATTATAAGGTATGTTCAATGATACACTGCATATTTCGTTATAATATAAGGTATTTTCATTGATACACTACAAATGACCATATATTATAAGGTATTTTCAATGATACACTGCATATTACGTTATATTATAAGGTATTTTCAATGGGAAACTACTATATATTATAAGGTATTTTCAATGATAAACTACTATATATTATAAGGTATTTTCAATGATACACAGCATATTACGTTATATTATAAGGTATTTTCATTGATACACTACAAATTACCATATATTATAAGGTATTTTCAATGATACACTGCATATTACGTTATATTATAAGGTATTTTCAATGGGAAACTACTATATATTATAAGGTATTTTCAATGATAAACTACTATATATTATAAGGTATTTTCAATGATACACAGCATGTTACGTTATATTATAAGGTATTTTCATTGATACACTACAAATGACCATATATTATAAGGTATTTTCAATGATACACTGCATAATACGTTATATTATAAGGTATTTTCAATGATAAACTACTATATATTAAAAGGTATTTTCAATGATACACTGCATATTACGTTATATTATAAGGTATTTTCAATGGTAAACTACTATATATTATAAGGTATTTTCAATGATAAACTACTATATATTAAAAGGTATTTTCAATGATACACTGCATATTACGTTATACCATAAGGTATTTTCAATGATACACTGCATATTACGTTATATTATAAGGTGTTTTCAATGATACACTGCATATTACGTTATATTATAAGGTATGTTCAATGATACACTGCATATTACGTTATAATATAAGGTATTTTCAATGATACACTGCATATTACGTTATATTATAAGGTGTTTTCAATGATACACTGCATATTACGTTATATTATAAGGTATGTTCAATGATACACTGCATATTACGTTATAATATAAGGTATTTTCAATGATACACTGCATATTACGTTATACCATAAGGTATTTTCAATGATACGCTGCATATTACGTTATATTATAAGGTATGTTCAATGATACACTGCATATTACGTTATAATATAAGGTATTTTCAATGATACACTGCATATTACGTTCTTTATAAGGTTTTTTCAATGATACAGTGCATATTACGTTATATTATAAGGTATGTTCAATGATACACTGCATATTACGTTATAATATAAGGTATTTTCAATGATACACTGCATATTACGTTATACCATAAGGTATTTTCAATGATACACTGCATATTACGTTATATTATAAGGTGTTTTCAATGATACACTGCATATTACGTTATATTATAAGGTATGTTCAATGATACACTGCATATTACGTTATAATATAAGGTATTTTCAATGATACACTGCATATTACGTTATATTATAAGGTGTTTTCAATGATACACTGCATATTACGTTATATTATAAGGTATGTTCAATGATACACTGCATATTACGTTATAATATAAGGTATTTTCAATGATACACTGCATATTACGTTATACCATAAGGTATTTTCAATGATACGCTGCATATTACGTTATATTATAAGGTATGTTCAATGATACACTGCATATTACGTTATAATATAAGGTATTTTCAATGATACACTGCATATTACGTTCTTTATAAGGTTTTTTCAATGATACAGTGCATATTACGTTATATTATAAGGTATGTTCAATGATACACTGCATATTACGTTATAATATAAGGTATTTTCAATGATACACTGCATATTACGTTATATTATAAGGTTTTTTCAATGATACACTGCATATTACGTTATATTATAAGGTATGTTCAATGATACACTGCATATTACGTTATAATATAAGGTATTTTCAATGATACACTGCATATTACGTTATATTATAAGGTTTTTTCAATGATACACTGCATATTACGTTATATTATAAGGTATATTCAATGATACACTGCATATTACGTTATAATATAAGGTATTTTCAATTATACACTGCATATTACGGTATATTATAAGGTATTTTCAATGGGAAACTACTATATATTATAAGGTATTTTCAATGATAAACTACTATATATTATAAGGTATTTTCAATGATACACTGCATATTACGTTATATTATAAGGCATTTTCAATGATACACTACAAATAACGATATATTATAAGGTATTTTCAATGATACACTGCATATTACGTTATATTATAAGGTATTTTCATTGATACACTACAAATGACCATATATTATAAGGTATTTTCAATGATACACTGCATATTACGTTATATTATAAGGTATTTTCAATGGGAAACTACTATATATTATAAGGTATTTTCAATGATAAACTACTATATATTATAAGGTATTTTCAATGATACACAGCATATTACGTTATATTATAAGGTATTTTCAATGGGAAACTACTATATATTATAAGGTATTTTCAATGATAAACTACTATATATTATAAGGTATTTTCAATGATACACAGCATATTACGTTATATTATAAGGTATTTTCATTGATACACTACAAATGACCATATATTATAAGGTATTTTCAATGATACACTGCATATTACGTTACATTATAAGGTATTTTCAATGGGAAACTACTATATATTATAAGGTATTTTCAATGATAAACTACTATATATTATAAGGTATTTTCAATGATACACAGCATATTACGTTATATTATAAGGTATTTTCAATGATACACTACAAATTACCATATATTATAAGGTATTTTCAATGATACACTGCATATTACGTTATATTATAAGGCATTTTCAATGATACACTACAAATAACGATATATTATAAGGTATTTTCAATGATACACTGCATATTACGTTATATTGTAAGGTATTTTCAATGGGAAACTACTATATATTATAAGGTATTTTCAATGATAAACTACTATATATTATAAGGTATTTTCAATGATACACAGCATATTACGTTATATTATAAGGTATTTTCATTGATACACTACAAATTACCATATATTATAAGGTATTTTCAATGATACACTGCATATTACGTTATATTATAAGGCATTTTCAATGATACACTACAAATAACGATATATTATAAGGTATTTTCAATGATACACTGCATATTACGTTATATTATAAGGTATTTTCATTGATACACTACAAATGACCATATATTATAAGGTATTTTCAATGATACACTGCATATTACGTTATATTATAAGGTATTTTCAATGGGAAACTACTATATATTATAAGGTATTTTCAATGATAAACTACTATATATTATAAGGTATTTTCAATGATACACAGCATATTACGTTATATTATAAGGTATTTTCATTGATACACTACAAATTACCATATATTATAAGGTATTTTCAATGATACACTGCATATTACGTCATATTATAAGGCATTTTCAATGATACACTACAAATAACGATATATTATAAGGTATTTTCAATGATACACTGCATATTAAGTTATATTATAAGGTATTTTCATTGATACACTACAAATGACCATATATTATAAGGTATTTTCAATGATACACTGCATATTACGTTATATTATAAGGTATTTTCAATGATAAACTACTATATATTAAAAGGTATTTTCAATGATACACTGCATATTACGTTATATTATAAGGTATTTTCAATGGTAAACTACTGTATATTATAAGGTATTTTCAATGATAAACTACTATATATTAAAAGGTATTTTCAACGATACACTGCATATTACGTTATACCATAAGGTATTTTCAATGATACACTGCATATTACGTTATATTATAAGGTGTTTTCAATGATACACTGCATATTACGTTATATTATAAGGTATGTTCAATGATACACTGCATATTACGTTATAATATAAGGTATTTTCAATGATACACTGCATATTACGTTATATTATAAGGTGTTTTCAATGATACACTGCATATTACGTTATATTATAAGGTATGTTCAATGATACACTGCATATTACGTTATAATATAAGGTATTTTCAATGATACACTGCATATTACGTTATACCATAAGGTATTTTCAATGATACACTGCATATTACGTTATATTATAAGGTATGTTCAATGATACACTGCATATTTCGTTATAATATAAGGTATTTTCATTGATACACTACAAATGACCATATATTATAAGGTATTTTCAATGATACACTGCATATTACGTTATATTATAAGGTATTTTCAATGGGAAACTACTATATATTATAAGGTATTTTCAATGATAAACTACTATATATTATAAGGTATTTTCAATGATACACAGCATATTACGTTATATTATAAGGTATTTTCATTGATACACTACAAATTACCATATATTATAAGGTATTTTCAATGATACACTGCATATTACGTTATATTATAAGGCATTTTCAATGATACACTACAAATAACGATATATTATAAGGTATTTTCAATGATACACTGCATATTACGTTATATTATAAGGTATTTTCATTGATACACTACAAATGACCATATATTATAAGGTATTTTCAATGATACACTGCATATTACGTTATATTATAAGGTATTTTCAATGATAAACTACTATATATTAAAAGGTATTTTCAATGATACACTGCATATTACGTTATATTATAAGGTATTTTCAATGGTAAACTACTATATATTATAAGGTATTTTCAATGATAAACTACTATATATTAAAAGGTATTTTCAATGATACACTGCATATTACGTTATACCATAAGGTATTTTCAATGATACACTGCATATTACGTTATATTATAAGGTGTTTTCAATGATACACTGCATATTACGTTATATTATAAGGTATGTTCAATGATACACTGCATATTACGTTATAATATAAGGTATTTTCAATGATACACTGCATATTACGTTATATTATAAGGTGTTTTCAATGATACACTGCATATTACGTTATATTATAAGGTATGTTCAATGATACACTGCATATTACGTTATAATATAAGGTATTTTCAATGATACACTGCATATTACGTTATACCATAAGGTATTTTCAATGATACACTGCATATTACGTTATATTATAAGGTATGTTCAATGATACACTGCATATTTCGTTATAAAATTACGTTCTTTATAAGGTTTTTTCAATGATACAGTGCATATTACGTTATATTATAAGGTATGTTCAATGATACACTGCATATTACGTTATAATATAAGGTATTTTCAATGATACACTGCATATTACGTTATATTATAAGGTTTTTTCAATGATACACTGCATATTACGTTATATTATAAGGTATGTTCAATGATACACTGCATATTACGTTATAATATAAGGTATTTTCAATGATACACTGCATATTACGTTATATTATAAGGTTTTTTCAATGATACACTGCATATTACGTTATATTATAAGGTATGTTCAATGATACACTGCATATTACGTTATAATATAAGGTATTTTCAATGATACACTGCATATTACGTTATATTATAAGGTATTTTCAATGATACACTGCATATTACGTTATATTATAAGGTATTTTCAATGATACACTACAAATAACGATATATTATAAGGTATTTTCAATGATACACTGCATATTACGTTATATTATAAGGTATTTTCATTGATACACTACAAATGACCATATATTATAAGGTATTTTCAATGATACACTGCATATTACGTTATATTATAAGGTATTTTCAATGGTAAACTACTATATATTATAAGGTATTTTCAATGATAAGCTACTATATATTGAAAGGTATTTTCAGTGATACACTGCATATTACGTTATACCATAAGGTATTTTCAATGATACACTGCATATTACGTTATATTATAAGGTATGTTCAATGATACACTGCATATTACGTTATAATATAAGGTATTTTCAATGATACACTGCATATTACGTTATATTATAAGGTTTTTTCAATGATACACTGCATATTACGTTATATTATAAGGTATGTTCAATGATACACTGCATATTACGTTATAATATAAGGTATTTTCAATTATACACTGCATATTACGGTATATTATAAGGTATTTTCAATGGGAAACTACTATATATTATAAGGTATTTTCAATGATAAACTACTATATATTATAAGATATTTTCAATGATACACAGCATATTACGTTATATTATAGGGTATTTTCATTGATACACTACAAATGACCATATATTATAAGGTATTTTCAATGATACACTGCATATTACGTTATATTATAAGGTATTTTCAATGGGAAACTACTATATATTATAAGGTATTTTCAATGATAAACTACTATATATTATAAGGTATTTTCAATGATACACAGCATATTACGTTATATTATAAGGTATTTTCATTGATACACTACAAATTACCATATATTATAAGGTATTTTCAATGATACACTGCATATTACGTTATATTATAAGGCATTTTCAATGATACACTACAAATAACGATATATTATAAGGTATTTTCAAAGATACACTGCATATTACGTTATATTATAAGGTATTTTCATTGATACACTACAAATGACCATATATTATAAGGTATTTTCAATGATACACTGCATATTACGTTATATTATAAGGTATTTTCAATGGGAAACTACTATATATTATAAGGTATTTTCAATGATAAACTACTATATATTATAAGGTATTTTCAATGATACACAGCATATTACGTTATATTATAAGGTATTTTCAATGGGAAACTACTATATATTATAAGGTATTTTCAATGATAAACTACTATATATTATAAGGTTTTTCAATGATACACAGCATATTACGTTATATTATAAGGTATTTTCATTGATACACTACAAATGACCATATATTATAAGGTATTTTCAATGATACACTGCATATTACGTTATATTATAAGGTATTTTCAATGGGAAACTACTATATATTATAAGGTATTTTCAATGATAAACTACTATATATTATAAGGTATTTTCAATGATACACAGCATATTACGTTATATTATAAGGTATTTTCATTGATACACTACAAATTACCATATATTATAAGGTATTTTCAATGATACACTGCATATTACGTTATATTATAAGGCATTTTCAATGATACACTACAAATAACGATATATTATAAGGTATTTTCAATGATACACTGCATATTACGTTATATTATAAGGTATTTTCAATGGGAAACTACTATATATTATAAGGTATTTTCAATGATAAACTACTATATATTATAAGGTATTTTCAATGATACACAGCATATTACGTTATATTATAAGGTATTTTCATTGATACACTACAAATTACCATATATTATAAGGTATTTTCAATGATACACTGCATATTACGTTATATTATAAGGCATTTTCAATGATACACTACAAATAACGATATATTATAAGGTATTTTCAATGATACACTGCATATTACGTTATATTATAAGGTATTTTCATTGATACACTACAAATGACCATATATTATAAGGTATTTTCAATGATACACTGCATATTACGTTATATTATAAGGTATTTTCAATGGGAAACTACTATATATTATAAGGTATTTTCAATGATAAACTACTATATATTATAAGGTATTTTCAATGATACACAGCATATTACGTTATATTATAAGGTATTTTCATTGATACACTACAAATTACCATATATTATAAGGTATTTTCAATGATACACTGCATATTACGTTATATTATAAGGCATTTTCAATGATAAACTACAAATAACGATATATTATAAGGTATTTTCAATGATACACTGCATATTACGTTATATTATAAGGTATTTTCATTGATACACTAAAAATGACCATATATTATAAGGTATTTTCAATGATACACTGCATATTACGTTATATTATAAGGTATTTTCAATGGGAAACTACTATATATTATAAGGTATTTTCAATGATACACAGCATATTACGTTATATTATAAGGTATTTTCATTGATACACTACAAATTACCATATATTATAAGGTATTTTCAATGATACACTGCATATTACGTTATATTATAATGTATTTTCAATGGGAAACTACTATATATTATAAGGTATTTTCAATGGGAAACTACTATATATTATAAGGTATTTTCAATGATAAACTACTATATATTATAAGGTATTTTCAATGATACACTGCATATTACGTTATATTATAAGGCATTTTCAATGATACACTACAAATAACGATATATTATAAGGTATTTTCAATGATACACTGCATATTACGTTATATTATAAGGTATTTTCATTGATACACTACAAATGACCATATATTATAAGGTATTTTCAATGATACACTGCATATTACGTTATATTATAAGGTATTTTCAATGGGAAACTACTATATATTATAAGGTATTTTCAATGATAAACTACTATATATTATAAGGTATTTTCAATGATACACAGCATATTACGTTATATTATAAGGTATTTTCAATGGGAAACTACTATATATTATAAGGTATTTTCAATGATAAACTACTATATATTATAAGGTATTTTCAATGATACACAGCATATTACGTTATATTATAAGGTATTTTCATTGATACACTACAAATGACCATATATTATAAGGTATTTTCAATGATACACTGCATATTACGTTATATTATAAGGTATTTTCAATGGGAAACTACTATATATTATAAGGTATTTTCAATGATAAACTACTATATATTATAAGGTATTTTCAATGATACACAGCATATTACGTTATATTATAAGGTATTTTCATTGATACACTACAAATTACCATATATTATAAGGTATTTTCAATGATACACTGCATATTACGTTATATTATAAGGCATTTTCAATGATACACTACAAATAACGATATATTATAAGGTATTTTCAATGATACACTGCATATTACGTTATATTATAAGGTATTTTCATTGATACACTACAAATGACCATATATTATAAGGTATTTTCAATGATACACTGCATATTACGTTATATTATAAGGTATTTTCAATGGGAAACTACTATATATTATAAGGTATTTTCAATGATAAACTACTATATATTATAAGGTATTTTCAATGATACACAGCATATTACGTTATATTATAAGGTATTTTCAATGATACACTACAAATTACCATATATTATAAGGTATTTTCAATGATACACTGCATATTACGTTATATTATAAGGCATTTTCAATGATAAACTACAAATGACGCCATATTATAAGGTATTTTCAATGATAAACTACATATTACGTTATATTATAAGGTATTTTCATTGATACACTAAAAATGACCATATATTATAAGGTATTTTCAATGATACACTGCATATTACGTTATATTATAAGGTATTTTCAATGGGAAACTACTATATATTATAAGGTATTTTCAATGATAAACTACTATATATTATAAGGTATTTTCAATGATACACAGCATATTACGTTATATTATAAGGTATTTTCATTGATACACTACAAATGACCATATATTATAAGGTATTTTCAATGATACACTGCATATTACGTTATATTATAAGGTATTTTCAATGGGAAACTACTATATATTATAAGGTATTTTCAATGATAAACTACTATATATTATAAGGTATTTTCAATGATACACAGCATATTACGTTATATTATAAGGTATTTTCATTGATACACTACAAATTACCATATATTATAAGGTATTTTCAATGATACACTGCATATTACGTTATATTATAAGGCATTTTCAATGATAAACTACAAATGACGCCATATTATAAGGTATTTTCAATGATAAACTACATATTATGATATATTATAAGGTATTTTCATTGATACACTAAAAATGACCATATATTATAAGGTATTTTCAATGATACACTGCATATTACGTTATATTATAAGGTATTTTCAATGGGAAACTACTATATATTATAAGGTATTTTCAATGATAAACTACTATATATTATAAGGTATTTTCAATGATACACAGCATATTACGTTATATTATAAGGTATTTTCATTGATACACTACAAATTACCATATATTATAAGGTATTTTCAATGATACACTGCATATTACGTTATATTATAATGTATTTTCAATGGGAAACTACTATATATTATAAGGTATTTTCAATGATAAACTACTATATATTATAAGGTATTTTCAATGATACACAGCATAATACGTTATATTATAAGGTATTTTCATTGATACACTACAAATGACCATATATTATAAGGTATTTTCAATGATACACTGCATATTACGTTATATTATAAGGTATTTTCAATGGGAAACTACTATATATTATAAGGTATTTTCAATGATAAACTACTATATATTATAAGGTATTTTCAATGATACACAGCATATTACGTTATATTATAAGGTATTTTCATTGATACACTACAAATGACCATATATTATAAGGTATTTTCAATGATACACTGCATAATACGTTATATTATAAGGTATTTTCAATGGGAAACTACTATATATTATAAGGTATTTTCAATGATAAACTACTATATATTATAAGGTATTTTCAATGATACACAGCATATTACGTTATATTATAAGGTATTTTCATTGATACACTACAAATTACCATATATTATAAGGAATTTTCAATGATACACTGCATATTACGTTATATTATAAGGCATTTTCAATGATACACTACAAATAACGATATATTATAAGGTATTTTCAATGATACACTGCATATTACGTTATATTATAAGGTATTTTCATTGATACACTACAAATGACCATATATTATAAGGTATTTTCAATGATACACTGCATATTACGTTATATTATAAGGTGTTTTCAATGATACACTGCATATTACGTTATATTATAAGGTATGTTCAATGATACACTGCATATTACGTTATAATATAAGGTATTTTCAATGATACACTGCATATTACGTTATACCATAAGGTATTTTCAATGATACACTGCATATTACGTTATATTATAAGGTATGTTCAATGATACACTGCATATTACGTTATATTATAAGGTATTTTCAATGGGAAACTACTATATATTATAAGGTATTTTCAATGATAAACTACTATATATTATAAGGTATTTTCAATGATACACAGCATATTACGTTATATTATAAGGTATTTTCATTGATACACTACAAATGACCATATATTATAAGGTATTTTCAATGATACACTGCATAATACGTTATATTATAAGGTATTTTCAATGGGAAACTACTATATATTATAAGGTATTTTCAATGATAAACTACTATATATTATAAGGTATTTTCAATGATACACAGCATATTACGTTATATTATAAGGTATTTTCATTGATACACTACAAATTACCATATATTATAAGGTATTTTCAATGATACACTGCATATTACGTTATATTATAAGGTATTTTCAATGGGAAACTACTATATATTATAAGGTATTTTCAATGATAAACTACTATATATTATAAGGTATTTTCAATGATACACAGCATATTACGTTATATTATAAGGTATTTTCATTGATACACTACAAATGACCATATATTATAAGGTATTTTCAATGATACACTGCATAATACGTTATATTATAAGGTATTTTCAATGGGAAACTACTATATATTATAAGGTATTTTCAATGATAAACTACTATATATTATAAGGTATTTTCAATGATACACAGCATATTACGTTATATTATAAGGTATTTTCATTGATACACTACAAATTACCATATATTATAAGGTATTTTCAATGATACACTGCATATTACGTTATATTATAAGGCATTTTCAATGATACACTGCATATTACGTTATATTATAAGGTTTTTTCAATGATACACTGCATATTACGTTATATTATAAGGTATGTTCAATGATACACTGCATATTACGTTATAATATAAGGTATTTTCAATTATACACTGCATATTACGGTATATTATAAGGTATTTTCAATGGGAAACTACTATATATTATAAGGTATTTTCAATGATAAACTACTATATATTATAAGGTATTTTCAATGATACACAGCATATTACGTTATATTATAAGGTATTTTCATTGATACACTACAAATTACCATATATTATAAGGTATTTTCAATGATACACTGCATATTACGTTATATTATAAGGCATTTTCAATGATACACTACAAATAACGATATATTATAAGGTATTTTCAATGATACACTGCATATTACCTTATATTATAAGGTATTTTCATTGATACACTACAAATGACCATATATTATAAGGTATTTTCAATGATACACTGCATATTACGTTATATTATAAGGTATTTTCAATGGGAAACTACTATATATTATAAGGTATTTTCAATGATAAACTACTATATATTATAAGGTATTTTCAATGATACACAGCATATTACGTTATATTATAAGGTATTTTCATTGATACACTACAAATTACCATATATTATAAGGTATTTTCAATGATACACTGCATATTACGTTATATTATAAGGTATTTTCAATGGGAAACTACTATATATTATAAGGTATTTTCAATGATAAACTACTATATATTATAAGGTATTTTCAATGATACACAGCATATTACGTTATATTATAAGGTATTTTCATTGATACACTACAAATGACCATATATTATAAGGTATTTTCAATGATACACTGCATAATACGTTATATTATAAGGTATTTTCAATGGGAAACTACTATATATTATAAGGTATTTTCAATGATAAACTACTATATATTATAAGGTATTTTCAATGATACACAGCATATTACGTTATATTATAAGGTATTTTCATTGATACACTACAAATTACCATATATTATAAGGTATTTTCAATGATACACTGCATATTACGTTATATTATAAGGCATTTTCAATGATAAACTACAAATGACGCCATATTATAAGGTATTTTCAATGATACACTGCATATTACGTTATATTATAAGGTATTTTCATTGATACACTACAAATGACCATATATTATAAGGTATTTTCAATGATACACTGCATATTACGTTATATTATAAGGTATTTTCAATGATAAACTACTATATATTAAAAGGTATTTTCAATGATACACTGCATATTACGTTATATTATAAGGTATTTTCAATGGTAAACTACTATATATTATAAGGTATTTTCAATGATAAACTACTATATATTAAAAGGTATTTTCAATGATACACTGCATATTACGTTATACCATAAGGTATTTTCAATGATACACTGCATATTACGTTATATTATAAGGTGTTTTCAATGATACACTGCATATTACGTTATATTATAAGGTATGTTCAATGATACACTGCATATTACGTTATAATATAAGGTATTTTCAATGATACACTGCATATTACGTTATACCATAAGGTATTTTCAATGATACACTGCATATTACGTTATATTATAAGGTATGTTCAATGATACACTGCATATTTCGTTATAATATAAGGTATTTTCATTGATACACTACAAATGACCATATATTATAAGGTATTTTCAATGATACACTGCATATTACGTTATATTATAAGGTATTTTCAATGGGAAACTACTATATATTATAAGGTATTTTCAATGATAAACTACTATATATTATAAGGTATTTTCAATGATACACAGCATATTACGTTATATTATAAGGTATTTTCATTGATACACTACAAATTACCATATATTATAAGGTATTTTCAATGATACACTGCATATTACGTTATATTATAAGGCATTTTCAATGATACACTACAAATAACGATATATTATAAGGTATTTTCAATGATACACTGCATATTACGTTATACCATAAGGTATTTTCAATGATACACTGCATATTACGTTATATTATAAGGTGTTTTCAATGATACACTGCATATTACGTTATATTATAAGGTATGTTCAATGATACACTGCATATTACGTTATAATATAAGGTATTTTCAATGATACACTGCATATTACGTTATACCATAAGGTATTTTCAATGATACACTGCAAATTACGTTATATTATAAGGTATGTTCAATGATACACTGCATATTTCGTTATAATATAAGGTATTTTCATTGATACACTACAAATGACCATATATTATAAGGTATTTTCAATGATACACTGCATATTACGTTATATTATAAGGTATTTTCAATGGGAAACTACTATATATTATAAGGTGTTTTCAATGATACACTACAAATACCTTATATTATAAGGTATTTTCAATGATACACAGCATATTACGTTATATTATAAGGTATTTTCATTGATACACTACAAATTACCATATATTATAAGGTATTTTCAATGATACACTGCATATTACGTTATATTATAAGGTATTTTCAATGGGAAACTACTATATATTATAAGGTATTTTCAATGATAAACTACTATATATTATAAGGTATTTTCAATGATACACAGCATATTACGTTATATTATAAGGTATTTTCATTGATACACTACAAATGACCATATATTATAAGGTATTTTCAATGATACACTGCATAATACGTTATATTATAAGGTATTTTCAATGGGAAACTACTATATATTATAAGGTATTTTCAATGATAAACTACTATATATTATAAGGTATTTTCAATGATACACAGCATATTACGTTATATTATAAGGTATTTTCATTGATACACTACAAATTACCATATATTATAAGGTATTTTCAATGATACACTGCATATTACGTTATATTATAAGGCATTTTCAATGATACACTACAAATAACGATATATTATAAGGTATTTTCAATGATACACTGCATATTACGTTATATTATAAGGTATTTTCATTGATACACTACAAATGACCATATATTATAAGGTATTTTCAATGATACACTGCATATTACGTTATATTATAAGGTATTTTCAATGGGAAACTACTATATATTATAAGGTATTTTCAATGATAAACTACTATATATTATAAGGTATTTTCAATGATACACAGCATATTACGTTATATTATAAGGTATTTTCATTGATACACTACAAACTACCATATATTATAAGGTATTTTCAATGATACACTGCATATTACGTTATATTATAAGGCATTTTCAATGATACACTACAAATAACGATATATTATAAGGTATTTTCAATGATACACTGCATATTACGTTATATTATAAGGTATTTTCAATGATACACTGCATATTACGTTCTTTATAAGGTTTTTTCAATGATACAGTGCATATTACGTTATATTATAAGGTATGTTCAATGATACACTGCATATTACGTTATAATATAAGGTATTTTCAATGATACACTGCATATTACGTTATATTATAAGGTATTTTCAATGGGAAACTACTATATATTATAAGGTATTTTCAATGATAAACTACTATATATTATAAGGTATTTTCAATGATACACAGCATATTACGTTATATTATAAGGTATTTTCATTGATACACTACAAATTACCATATATTATAAGGTATTTTCAATGATACACTGCATATTACGTTATATTATAAGGTTTTTTCAATGATACACTGCATATTACGTTATATTATAAGGTATGTTCAATGATACACTGCATATTACGTTATAATATAAGGTATTTTCAATTATACACTGCATATTACGGTATATTATAAGGTATTTTCAATGGGAAACTAATATATATTATAAGGTATTTTCAATGATAAACTACTATATATTATAAGATATTTTCAATGATACACAGCATATTACGTTATATTATAAGGTATTTTCATTGATACACTACAAATGACCATATATTATAAGGTATTTTCAATGATACACTGCATATTACGTTATATTATAAGGTATTTTCAATGGGAAACTACTATATATTATAAGGTATTTTCAATGATAAACTACTATATATTATAAGGTATTTTCAATGATACACAGCATATTACGTTATATTATAAGGTATTTTCATTGATACACTACAAATGACCATATATTATAAGGTATTTTCAATGATACACTGCATATTACGTTATATTATAAGGTATTTTCAATGGGAAACTACTATATATTATAAGGTATTTTCAATGATAAACTACTATATATTATAAGGTATTTTCAATGATACACAGCATATTACGTTATATTATAAGGTATGTTCAATGATACACTGCATATTACGTTATAATATAAGGTATTTTCAATTATACACTGCATATTACGGTATATTATAAGGTATTTTCAATGGGAAACTACTATATATTATAAGGTATTTTCAATGATAAACTACTATATATTATAAGATATTTTCAATGATACACAGCATATTACGTTATATTATAAGGTATTTTCATTGATACACTACAAATGACCATATATTATAAGGTATTTTCAATGATACACTGCATATTACGTTATATTATAAGGTATTTTCAATGGGAAACTACTATATATTATAAGGTATTTTCAATGATAAACTACTATATATTATAAGGTATTTTCAATGATACACAGCATATTACGTTATATTATAAGGTATTTTCATTGATACACTACAAATTACCATATATTATAAGGTATTTTCAATGATACACTGCATATTACGTTATATTATAAGGCATTTTCAATGATACACTACAAATAACGATATATTATAAGGTATTTTCAATGATACACTGCATATTACGTTATATTATAAGGTATTTTCATTGATACACTACAAATGACCATATATTATAAGGTATTTTCAATGATACACTGCATATTACGTTATATTATAAGGTATTTTCAATGGGAAACTACTATATATTATAAGGTATTTTCAATGATAAACTACTATATATTATAAGGTATTTTCAATGATACACAGCATATTACGTTATATTATAATGTATTTTCATTGATACACTACAAATTACCATATATTATAAGGTATTTTCAATGATACACTGCATATTACGTTATATTATAAGGTATTTTCAATGGGAAACTACTATATATTATAAGGTATTTTCAATGATAAACTACTATATATATAAGGTATTTTCAATGATACACAGCATATTACGTTATATTATAAGGTATTTTCATTGATACACTACAAATGACCATATATTATAAGGTATTTTCAATGATACACTGCATATTACGTTATATTATAAGGTATTTTCAATGGGAAACTACTATATATTATAAGGTATTTTCAATGATAAACTACTATATATTATAAGGTATTTTCAATGATACACAGCATATTACGTTATATTATAAGGTATTTTCATTGATACACTACAAATTACCATATATTATAAGGTATTTTCAATGATACACTGCATATTACGTTATATTATAAGGCATTTTCAATGATACACTACAAATAACGATATATTATAAGGTATTTTCAATGATACACTGCATATTACGTTATATTATAAGGTATTTTCATTGATACACTACAAATGACCATATATTATAAGGTATTTTCAATGATACACTGCATATTACGTTATATTATAAGGTATTTTCAATGGGAAACTACTATATATTATAAGGTATTTTCAATGATAAGCTACTATATATTATAAGGTATTTTCAATGATACACAGCATATTACGTTATATTATAATGTATTTTCATTGATACACTACAAATTACCATATATTATAAGGTATTTTCAATGATACACTGCATATTACGTTATATTATAAGGTATTTTCATTGATACACTACAAATTACCATATATTATAAGGTATTTTCAATGATACACTGCATATTACGTTATATTATAAGGTATTTTCAATGGGAAACTACTATATATTATAAGGTATTTTCAATGATAAACTACTATATATTATAAGGTATTTTCAATGATACACAGCATATTACGTTATATTATAAGGTATTTTCATTGATACACTACAAATGACCATATATTATAAGGTATTTTCAATGATACACTGCATATTACGTTATATTATAAGGTATTTTCAATGGGAAACTACTATATATTATAAGGTATTTTCAATGATAAACTACTATATATTATAAGGTATTTTCAATGATACACAGCATATTACGTTATATTATAAGGTATTTTCATTGATACACTACAAATTACCATATATTATAAGGTATTTTCAATGATACACTGCATATTACGTTATATTATAAGGTATTTTCAATGGGAAACTACTATATATTATAAGGTATTTTCAATGATAAACTACTATATATTATAAGGTATTTTCAATGATACACAGCATATTACGTTATATTATAAGGTATTTTCATTGATACACTACAAATGACCATATATTATAAGGTATTTTCAATGATACACTGCATATTACGTTATATTATAAGGTATTTTCAATGGGAAACTACTATATATTATAAGGTATTTTCAATGATAAACTACTATATATTATAAGGTATTTTCAATGATACACTGCATATTACGTTATATTATAAGGCATTTTCAATGATACACTACAAATAACGATATATTATAAGGTATTTTCAATGATACACTGCATATTACGTTATATTATAAGGTATTTTCATTGATACACTACAAATTACCATATATTATAAGGTATTTTCAATGATACACTGCATATTACGTTATATTATAAGGTTTTTTCAATGATACACTGCATATTACGTTATATTATAAGGTATGTTCAATGATACACTGCATATTACGTTATAATATAAGGTATTTTCAATTATACACTGCATATTACGGTATATTATAAGGTATTTTCAATGGGAAACTACTATATATTATAAGGTATTTTCAATGATAAACTACTATATATTATAAGATATTTTCAATGATACACAGCATATTACGTTATATTATAAGGTATGTTCAATGATACACTGCATATTACGTTATAATATAAGGTATTTTCAATTATACACTGCATATTACGGTATATTATAAGGTATTTTCAATGGGAAACTACTATATATTATAAGGTATTTTCAATGATAAACTACTATATATTATAAGGTATTTTCAATGATAAACTACTATATATTATAAGGTATTTTCAATGATACACAGCATATTACGTTATATTATAAGGTATTTTCATTGATACACTACAAATTACCATATATTATAAGGTATTTTCAATGATACACTGCATATTACGTTATATTATAAGGCATTTTCAATGATACACTACAAATAACGATATATTATAAGGTATTTTCAATGATACACTGCATATTACGTTATATTATAAGGTATTTTCATTGATACACTACAAATGACCATATATTATAAGGTATTTTCAATGATACACTGCATATTACGTTATATTATAAGGTATTTTCAATGGGAAACTACTATATATTATAAGGTATTTTCAATGATAAACTACTATATATTATAAGGTATTTTCAATGATACACTGCATATTACGTTATATTATAAGGTATTTTCAATGATACACTACAAATTACCATATATTATAAGGTATTTTCAATGATACACTGCATATTACGTTATATTATAAGGCATTTTCAATGATACACTACAAATAACGATATATTATAAGGTATTTTCAATGATACACTGCATATTACGTTATATTATAAGGTATTTTCATTGATACACTACAAATGACCATATATTATAAGGTATTTTCAATGATACACTGCATATTACGTTATACTATAAGGTATTTTCAATGATAAACTACTATATATTAAAAGGTATTTTCAATGATACACTGCATATTACGTTATATTATAAGGTATTTTCAATGATAAACTACTATATATTAAAAGGTATTTTCAATGATACACTGCATATTACGTTATACCATAAGGTATTTTCAATGATACACTGCATATTACGTTATATTATAAGGTGTTTTCAATGATACACTGCATATTACGTTATATTATAAGGTATGTTCAATGATACACTGCATATTACGTTATATAATAAGGTATTTTCAATGATACACTGCATATTACGTTATATTATAAGGTGTTTTCAATGATACACTGCATATTACGTTATATTATAAGGTATGTTCTATGATACACTGCATATTACGTTATAATATAAGGTATTTTCAATGATACACTGCATATTACGTTATACCATAAGGTATTTTCAATGATACACTGCATATTACGTTATATTATAAGGTATGTTCAATGATACACTGCATATTACGTTATAATATAAGGTATTTTCAATGATACACTGCATATTACGTTCTTTATAAGGTTTTTTCAATGATACAGTGCATATTACGTTATATTATAAGGTATGTTCAATGATACACTGCATATTACGTTATAATATAAGGTATTTTCAATGATACACTGCATATTACGTTATATTATAAGGTTTTTTCAATGATACACTGCATATTACGTTATATTATAAGGTACGTTCAATGATACACAGCATATTACGTTATATCATAAGGTATTTTCATTGATACACTACAAATAACGATATATTATAAGGTATTTTCAATGATACACTGCATATTACGTTATATTATAAGGTATTTTCATTGATACACTACAAATGACCATATATTATAAGCTATTTTCAATGATACACTGCATATTACGTTATATTATAAGGTATTTTCAATGGGAAACTACTATATATTATAAGGTATTTTCAATGATAAACTACTATATATTATAAGGTATTTTCAATGATACACAGCATATTACGTTATATTATAATTTATGTTCAATGATACACTACAAATTACGATATATTATAAAGTATTTTCAATGATACACTGCGTATTACGTTATATTATAAGTTATTTTCAATGATACACTGCATATTACATTATTTTATAATGTATTTTCAATGGAAGACTGCATATTACGTTTTATTATAAGCTATTTTCAATGATACACTACAAATTACGATATATTATAAGGTATTTTCAATGATACACTGCATATTACATTATATTATAAGTTATTTTCATTGATAGACTGCATATTACCTTATATAATAAGGTATTTTCAATGATAGACTGCAAATATCACGTTATATTATAAGGTATTTTCAATGATACACTGCATATTACGTTATATTATAAGGTTTTTTCAATGATACATTGCATATTACGTTATATTATAAGGTATTTTCAATGATACACTACAATTACGATATATTCTAAAGTATTTTCAATGATACACTGCATATTACGTTATATTATAAGGTGTTTTCAATGATACACTACAAATGACCATATATTATAAGGTATTTTCAATGATACACAGCATATTACGTTATATTATAAGGTATTTTCAATGGTAAACTACTATATATTAAAAGGTATTTTCATTGATACACTACAAATGACCATATATTATAAGGTATTTTCAATGATACACTGCATATTACGTTATACTATAAGGTATTTTCAATGATAAACTACTATATATTAAAAGGTATTTTCAATGATACACTGCATATTACGTTATATTATAAGGTATTTTCAATGATAAACTACTATATATTAAAAGGTATTTTCAATGATACACTGCATATTACGTTATACCATAAGGTATTTTCAATGATACACTGCATATTACGTTATATTATAAGGTGTTTTCAATGATACACTGCATATTACGTTATATTATAAGGTATGTTCAATGATACACTGCATATTACGTTATAATATAAGGTATTTTCAATGATACACTGCATATTACGTTATATTATAAGGTGTTTTCAATGATACACTGCATATTACGTTATATTATAAGGTATGTTCTATGATACACTGCATATTACGTTATATTATAAGGTTTTTTCAATGATACATTGCATATTACGTTATATTATAAGGTATTTTCAATGATACACTACAATTACGATATATTCTAAAGTATTTTCAATGATACACTGCATATTACGTTATATTATAAGGTGTTTTCAATGATACACTACAAATGACCATATATTATAAGGTATTTTCAATGATACACAGCATATTACGTTATATTATAAGGTATTTTCAATGGTAAACTACTATATATTAAAAGGTATTTTCATTGATACACTACAAATGACCATATATTATAAGGTATTTTCAATGATACACTGCATATTACGTTATACTATAAGGTATTTTCAATGATAAACTACTATATATTAAAAGGTATTTTCAATGATACACTGCATATTACGTTATATTATAAGGTATTTTCAATGATAAACTACTATATATTAAAAGGTATTTTCAATGATACACTGCATATTACGTTATACCATAAGGTATTTTCAATGATACACTGCATATTACGTTATATTATAAGGTGTTTTCAATGATACACTGCATATTACGTTATATTATAAGGTATGTTCAATGATACACTGCATATTACGTTATATTATAAGGTATTTTCAATGATACACTACAATTACGATATATTCTAAAGTATTTTCAATGATACACTGCATATTACGTTATATTATAAGGTGTTTTCAATGATACACTACAAATGACCATATATTATAAGGTATTTTCAATGATACACTGCATATTACGTTATATTATAAGGTATTTTCAATGGGAAACTACTATATATTATAAGGTATTTTCAATGATAAACTACTATATATTATAAGGTATTTTCAATGATACACAGCATATTACGTTATATTATAAGGTATGTTCAATGATACACTACAAATTACGATATATTATAAAGTATTTTCAATGATACACTGAGTATTACGTTATATTATAAGTTATTTTCATTGATAGACTGCATATTACCTTATATAATAAGGTATTTTCAATGATAGACTGCAAATATCACGTTATATTGTATTATAAGGTATTTTCAATGATACACTGCATATTACGTTATATTATAAGCTATTTTCAATGATACACTGCATATTACTTTATATTATAAGGTATTTTCAATGATACACTACAATTACGATATATTCTAAAGTATTTTCAATGATACACTGCATATTACGTTACATTATAAGGTATTTTCAATGACAGATTACATATTACATTATTTTATAATGTATTTTCAATGGTAGACTGCATATTACGTTATATTATAAGGTATTTTCAATGATACACTGCATATTACATTATATTATAAGTTATTTTCAATGATACACTGCATATTACATTATTTTATAATGTATTTTCAATGGAAGACTGCATATTACGTTTTATTATAAGCTATTTTCAATGATACACTACAAATTACGATATATTATAAGGTATTTTCAATGATACACTGCGTATTACGTTATATTATAAGTTATTTTCATTGATAGACTGCATATTACCTTATATAATAACGTATTTTCAATGATAGACTGCAAATATCACGTTATATTATAAGGTATTTTCAATGATACACTGCATATTACGTTATATTATAAGGCATTTTCAATGATACACTACAAATAACGATATATTATAAGGTATTTTCAATGATACACTGCATATTACGTTATATTATAAGGTATTTTCATTGATACACTACAAATGACCATATATTATAAGGTATTTTCAATGATACACTGCATATTACGTTATATTATAAGGTATTTTCAATGGGAAACTACTATATATTATAAGGTATTTTCAATGATAAACTACTATATATTATAAGGTATTTTCAATGATACACAGCATATTACGTTATATTATAAGGCATTTTCAATGATACACTACAAATAACGATATATTATAAGGTATTTTCAATGATACACTGCATATTACGTTATATTATAAGGTATTTTCATTGATACACTACAAATGACCATATATTATAAGGTATTTTCAATGATACACTGCATATTACGTTATATTATAAGGTATTTTCATTGATACACTACAAATGACCATATATTATAAGGTATTTTCAATGATACACTGCATATTACGTTATATTATAAGGTATTTTCAATGATACACTGCATATTACGTTATATTATAAGGTATTTTCATTGATAGACTGCATATTACCTGATATAATAAGGTATGTTCAATGAAAGACTGCAAATATCACGTTATATTATAAGGTATTTTCAATGGTACACTGCATATTAGGTTATATTATAACATATTTTCAATGATACACTGCATATTAGGTTATATTATAAGGTATTTTCAATGATACACTGCATATTACGTTATATTATAAGGTATTTTCAATGATACACTGCATATTACGTTATACTATAAGGTATTTTCAATGATACACTGCATATTACGTTATATTATAAGGTATGTTCAATGATACACTGCATATTACGTTATAATATAAGGTATTTTCAATGATACACTGCATATTACGTTATATTATAAGGTGTTTTCAATGATACACTGCATATTACGTTATATTATAAGGTATGTTCTATGATACACTGCATATTACGTTATATTATAAGGTTTTTTCAATGATACATTGCATATTACGTTATATTATAAGGTATTTTCAATGATACACTACAATTACGATATATTCTAAAGTATTTTCAATGATACACTGCATATTACGTTATATTATAAGGTGTTTTCAATGATACACTACAAATGACCATATATTATAAGGTATTTTCAATGATACACAGCATATTACGTTATATTATAAGGTATTTTCAATGGTAAACTACTATATATTAAAAGGTATTTTCATTGATACACTACAAATGACCATATATTATAAGGTATTTTCAATGATACACTGCATATTACGTTATATTATAAGGTATTTTCAATGATAAACTACTATATATTAAAAGGTATTTTCAATGATACACTGCATATTACGTTATATTATAAGGTATTTTCAATGATAAACTACTATATATTAAAAGGTATTTTCAATGATACACTGCATATTACGTTATACCATAAGGTATTTTCAATGATACACTGCATATTACGTTATATTATAAGGTGTTTTCAATGATACACTGCATATTACGTTATATTATAAGGTATGTTCAATGATACACTGCATATTACGTTATAATATAAGGTATTTTCAATGATACACTACAATTACGATATATTCTAAAGTATTTTCAATGATACACTGCATATTACGTTATATTATAAGGTGTTTTCAATGATACACTACAAATGACCATATATTATAAGGTATTTTCAATGATACACTGCATATTACGTTATATTATAAGGTATTTTCAATGGGAAACTACTATATATTATAAGGTATTTTCAATGATAAACTACTATATATTATAAGGTATTTTCAATGATACACAGCATATTACGTTATATTATAAGGTATGTTCAATGATACACTACAAATTACGATATATTATAAAGTATTTTCAATGATACACTGAGTATTACGTTATATTATAAGTTATTTTCATTGATAGACTGCATATTACCTTATATAATAAGGTATTTTCAATGATAGACTGCAAATATCACGTTATATTGTATTATAAGGTATTTTCAATGATACACTGCATATTACGTTATATTATAAGCTATTTTCAATGATACACTGCATATTACTTTATATTATAAGGTATTTTCAATGATACACTACAATTACGATATATTCTAAAGTATTTTCAATGATACACTGCATATTACGTTACATTATAAGGTATTTTCAATGACAGATTACATATTACATTATTTTATAATGTATTTTCAATGGTAGACTGCATATTACGATATATTATAAGGTATTTTCAATGATACACTGCATATTACATTATATTATAAGTTATTTTCAATGATACACTGCATATTACATTATTTTATAATGTATTTTCAATGGAAGACTGCATATTACGTTTTATTATAAGCTATTTTCAATGATACACTACAAATTACGATATATTATAAGGTATTTTCAATGATACACTGCGTATTACGTTATATTATAAGTTATTTTCATTGATAGACTGCATATTACCTTATATAATAACGTATTTTCAATGATAGACTGCAAATATCACGTTATATTATAAGGTATTTTCAATGATACACTGCATATTACGTTATATTATAAGGCATTTTCAATGATACACTACAAATAACGATATATTATAAGGTATTTTCAATGATACACTGCATATTACGTTATATTATAAGGTATTTTCATTGATACACTACAAATGACCATATATTATAAGGTATTTTCAATGATACACTGCATATTACGTTATATTATAAGGTATTTTCAATGGGAAACTACTATATATTATAAGGTATTTTCAATGATAAACTACTATATATTATAAGGTATTTTCAATGATACACAGCATATTACGTTATATTATAAGGCATTTTCAATGATACACTACAAATAACGATATATTATAAGGTATTTTCAATGATACACTGCATATTACGTTATATTATAAGGTATTTTCATTGATACACTACAAATGACCATATATTATAAGGTATTTTCAATGATACACTGCATATTACGTTATATTATAAGGTATTTTCATTGATACACTACAAATGACCATATATTATAAGGTATTTTCAATGATACACTGCATATTACATTGTATTATAAGGTATTTTCAATGATACACTGCATATTACGTTATATTATAAGGTATTTTCATTGATAGACTGCATATTACCTGATATAATAAGGTATGTTCAATGAAAGACTGCAAATATCACGTTATATTATAAGGTATTTTCAATGGTACACTGCATATTAGGTTATATTATAATGTATTTTCAATGATACACTGCATATTAGGTTATATTATAAGGTATTTTCAATGATACACTGCATATTACGTTATATTATAAGGTATTTTCAATGATACACTGCATATTACGTTATATTATAAGGTATTTTCAATGATACACTGCATATTACGTTATATTATAAGGTATTTTCAATGATACACTGCATATTAGGTTATATTATAAGGTATTTTCAATGATACACTGCATATTACGTTATATTATCAGGTATTTTCAATGATACACTAAATAGTACGTTATATTATCAGGTATTTTCAATGATACACTAAATAGTACGTTATATTATAAGGTATTTCAAATGGTAGACTGCATATTACATTATATTAAAAGGTATTTTCAATGATACACTGCATATTACGTTATATTCTAAGGTATTTTCAATGATACACAGCATATTACGTTACATTATAAAGTATTTTCAATGATTCACTGCATATTACGTTATATTAAAATGTATGTTCAATGATACACTGCATATTACATTATATTATAAGGTATTTTCAATCATACACTGCATATTACGTCATATTATAAGGTATTTTCAATGATACACTGCATATTACATTATATTATAAGGTATTTTCAATGATACACTGCACATTACATTACATTATAAATTTTCAGTGATACACTGCATATTACGTTATATTACAAGGTATTTCCAATGATATACATCATGTTACGTTATATTATAAAGTACTTTCAATGACACACTGCATATTACGTTATATTATTAGGTATTTTCAATGATACACTAAAAAATTACTATATATTATAAGGTATTTCCAATGATACACTGCATATTACGTTATATTATAATGTATTTTCATTGATAGACTAGAATTACCATATATTCTACGGTATTTTCAATGATACACTGCATATTACGTTATATTATAAGGTATTTTCAATGATACACTGCATATTACGTTATATTATAAGGTATTTTCGATGGTACACTGCATATTAGGTTATATTATAAGGTATGTTCAATGATACACTGCATATTACGTTATATTAAAATGTATGTTCAATGATACACTGCATATTACATTATATTATAAGGTATTTTCAATGATACACTGCATATTACGTTATATTATAAGGTATTTTCAATGATATACATCATATTACGTTATATTATAAAGTACTTTCATTGATACACTGCATATTACATTATTTTATAAGGTATTTTCAATGACACACTGCATATTACGTTATATTATAAGGTATTTTCAATGATACACTGCACATTACATTATATTATAAGATATTTTCAATGATACACTGCACATTACATTACATTATAAGGTATTTTCAATGATACACTGCATATTACGTTATATTCTAAGGTATTTTCAATGATACACAGCATATTACGTTACATTATAAAGTATTTTCAATGATTCACTGCATATTACGTTATATTAAAATGTATGTTCAATGATACACTGCATATTACATTATATTATAAGGTATTTTCAATGATACACTGCATATTACGTCATATTATAAGGTATTTTCAATGATACACTGCATATTACATTATATTATAAGGTATTTTCAATGATACACTGCACATTACATTACATTATAAATTTTCAGTGATACACTGCATATTACGTTATATTACAAGGTATTTCCAATGATATACATCATGTTACGTTATATTATAAAGTACTTTCAATGACACACTGCATATTACGTTATATTATTAGGTATTTTCAATGATACACTAAAAAATTACTATATATTATAAGGTATTTCCAATGATACACTGCATATTACGTTATATTATAATGTATTTTCATTGATAGACTAGAATTACCATATATTCTACGGTATTTTCAATGATACACTGCATATTACGTTATATTATAAGGTATTTTCAATGATACACTGCATATTACGTTATATTATAAGGTATTTTCAATGATACACTGCATATTACGTTATATTATAAGGTATTTTCGATGGTACACTGCATATTAGGTTATATTATAAGGTATGTTCAATGATACACTGCATATTACGTTATATTAAAATGTATGTTCAATGATACACTGCATATTACATTATATTATAAGGTATTTTCAATGATACACTGCATATTACGTTATATTCTAAGGTATTTTCAATGATACACAGCATATTACGTTACATTATAAAGTATTTTCAATGATTCACTGCATATTACGTTATATTAAAATGTATGTTCAATGATACACTGCATATTACATTATATTATAAGGTATTTTCAATCATACACTGCATATTACGTCATATTATAAGGTATTTTCAATGATACACTGCATATTACATTATATTATAAGGTATTTTCAATGATACACTGCACATTACATTACATTATAAATTTTCAGTGATACACTGCATATTACGTTATATTACAAGGTATTTCCAATGATATACATCATGTTACGTTATATTATAAAGTACTTTCAATGACACACTGCATATTACGTTATATTATTAGGTATTTTCAATGATACACTAAAAAATTACTATATATTATAAGGTATTTCCAATGATACACTGCATATTACGTTATATTATAATGTATTTTCATTGATAGACTAGAATTACCATATATTCTACGGTATTTTCAATGATACACTGCATATTACGTTATATTATAAGGTATTTTCAATGATACACTGCATATTACGTTATATTATAAGGTAGTTTCAATGATACAGTGCATATTACGTTATATTATGAGGTATTTTCAATGATAGACTGCATATTAAGTTATATTACAAGGTATTTTCAATGATAGACTGCAAATATTACGTTATATTATAAGGTATTTTCAATGATAGACTGCATATTACGTTATATTATAAGGTATTTTCAATGATACAGTGCATATTACGTTATATTATAAGGTATTTTCATTGATACACTGCATATTAAGTTATATTATAAGGTATTTTCAATGATAGACTGCAAATATTACGTTATATTATAAGGTATTTTCAATGATACACTGCATATTACGTTATATTATGAGGTATTTTCAATGATAGACTGCAAATATTACGTTATATTATAAGGTATTTTCAATGATACACTGCATATTACGTTATATTATGAGGTATTTTCAATGATAGACTGCATATCACGTTATATTATAAGGTATTTTCAATGATAAACTACTATATATTATAAGGTATTTTCAATGATAAACTACTATATATTAAAAGGTATTTTCAAAGATACACTGCATATTACGTTATACCATAAGGTATTTTCAATGATACACTGCATATTACGTTATATTATAAGGTGTTTTCAATGATACACTGCATATTACGTTATATTATAAGGTATGATCAATGATACACTGCATATTACGTTATAATATAAGGTATTTTCAATGATACACTGCATATTACGTTATATTATAAGGTGTTTTCAATGATACACTGCATATTACGTTATATTATAAGGTATGTTCAATGATACACTGCATATTACGTTATAATATAAGGTATTTTCAATGATACACTGCATATTACGTTATATTATAAGGTATTTTCAATGATACACTACAAATAACGATATATTATAAGGTATTTTCAATGATACACTGCATATTACGTTATATTATAAGGTATTTTCATTGATACACTACAAATGACCATATATTATAAGGTATTTTCAATGATACACTACAAATTACGATATATTATAAGGTATTTTCAATGATACACTGCATATTACGTTATATTATAAGGTATTTTCAATGATAGACTGCATATTACGCTATATTATATGGAATTTCCAATGATAGACTGCATATTACATTGTATTATAAGGTATTTTCAATGATACACTGCATATTACGTTATATTATAAGGTATTTTCAATGATACACTGCATATTACGTTATATTATAAGCTATTTTCAATGATACACTGCATATTACTTTATTTTATAATATATTTTCAATGATACACTACAAATTACGTTATATTATAAGGTATTTTCAATGATACACTACAAATTACGATATATTATAAAGTATTTTCAATGATACATTGCATATTACGTTATATTATAAGGTATTTTCAATGATACACTACAATTACGATATATTCTAAAGTATTTTCAATGATACACTGCATATTACATTACATTATAAGGTATTTTCAATGACAGACTACATATTACATTATTTTATAATGTATTTTCAATGGTAGACTGCATATTACGTTATATTATAAGGAATTTTCAACGATACACTGCATATTACATTACATTATAAGGTATTTTCAATGATACACTGCATATTACGTTATATTATAAGGTATTTTCAATGATAGACTGGATATTACGTTATATTATAAGGTATTTTCAATGATACACTGCATATTACGTTATATTATATGGTATTTCCAATGATACACTGCATATTACATTGTATTATAAGGTATTTTCAATGATACACTGCATATTACGTTATATTATAAGGTATTTTCAATGATACACTGCATATTACCTTATATAATAAGGTATTTTCAATGATAGACTGCAAATATCACGTTATATTATAAGGTATTTTCATTGATACACTGCATATTACGTTATACTATATGGTATTTTCAATGATAGACTGCATATTACGTTATATTATATGGTATTTCCAATGATACACTGCATATTACATTGTATTATAAGGTATTTTCAATGATACACTGCATATTACGTTATATTATAAGGTATTTTCAATGATACACTGCATATTAGGTTATATTATAAGGTATGTTCAATGATACACTGCATATTACGTTATAATATAAGGTATTTTCAATGATACACTGCATATTACGTTATATTATAAGGTATTTTCAATGATACACTACAAATAACGATATATTATAAGGTATTTTCAATGATACACTGCATATTACGTTATATTATAAGGTATTTTCATTGATACACTACAAATGACCATATATTATAAGGTATTTTCAATGATACACTACAAATGACCATATATTATAAGGTATTTTCAATGATACATTGCATATTACGATATATTATAAGGTATTTTCAATGATAGACTGCATATTACGCTATATTATATGGAATTTCCAATGATAGACTGCATATTACATTGTATTATAAGGTATTTTCAATGATACACTGCATATTACGTTATATTATAAGGTATTTTCAATGATACACTGCATATTACGTTATATTATAAGCTATTTTCAATGATACACTGCATATTACTTTATTTTATAATATATTTTCAATGATACACTACAAATTACGTTATATTATAAGGTATTTTCAATGATACACTACAAATTACGATATATTATAAAGTATTTTCAATGATACATTGCATATTACGTTATATTATAAGGTATTTTCAATGATACACTACAATTACGATATATTCTAAAGTATTTTCAATGATACACTGCATATTACGTTACATTATAAGGTATTTTCAATGACAGACTACATATTACATTATTTTATAATGTATTTTCAATGGTAGACTGCATATTACGTTATATTATAAGGAATTTTCAACGATACACTGCATATTACATTACATTATAAGGTATTTTCAATGATACACTGCATATTACGTTATATTATAAGGTATTTTCAGTGATAGACTGGATATTACGTTATATTATAAGGTATTTTCAATGATACACTGCATATTACGTTATATTATATGGTATTTTCAATGATACACTGCATATTACATTGTATTATAAGGTATTTTCAATGATACACTGCATATTAGGTTATATTATAAGGTATTTTCAATGATACACTGCATATTACCTTATATAATAAGGTATTTTCAATGATAGACTGCAAATATCACGTTATATTATAAGGTATTTTCATTGATACACTGCATATTACGTTATACTATATGGTATTTTCAATGATAGACTGCATATTACGTTATATTATATGGTATTTCCAATGATACACTGCATATTACATTGTATTATAAGGTATTTTCAATGATACACTGCATATTACGTTATATTATAAGGTATTTTCAATGATACACTGCATATTAGGTTATATTATAAGGTATGTTCAATGATACACTGCATATTACGTTATAATATAAGGTATTTTCAATGATACACTGCATATTACGTTATATTATAAGGTATTTTCAATGATACACTACAAATAACGATATATTATAAGGTATTTTCAATGATACACTGCATATTACGTTATATTATAAGGTATTTTCATTGATACACTACAAATGACCATATATTATAAGGTATTTTCAATGATACACTACAAATAACGATATATTATAAGGTATTTTCAATGATACACTGCATATTACGATATATTATAAGGTATTTTCAATGATAGACTGCATATTACGCTATATTATATGGAATTTCCAATGATAGACTGCATATTACATTGTATTATAAGGTATTTTCAATGATACACTGCATATTACGTTATATTATAAGGTATTTTCAATGATACACTGCATATTACGTTATATTATAAGCTATTTTCAATGATACACTGCATATTACTTTATTTTATAATATATTTTCAATGATACACTACAAATTACGTTATATTATAAGGTATTTTCAATGATACACTACAAATTACGATATATTATAAAGTATTTTCAATGATACATTGCATATTACGTTATATTATAAGGTATTTTCAATGATACACTACAATTACGATATATTCTAAAGTATTTTCAATGATACACTGCATATTACGTTACATTATAAGGTATTTTCAATGACAGACTACATATTACATTATTTTATAATGTATTTTCAATGGTAGACTGCATATTACGTTATATTATAAGGAATTTTCAACGATACACTGCATATTACATTACATTATAAGGTATTTTCAATGATACACTGCATATTACGTTATATTATAAGGTATTTTCAGTGATAGACTGGATATTACGTTATATTATAAGGTATTTTCAATGATACACTGCATATTACGTTATATTATATGGTATTTCCAATGATACACTGCATATTACAATGTATTATAAGGTATTTTCAATGATACACTGCATATTAGGTTATATTATAAGGTATTTTCAATGATACACTGCATATTACCTTATATAATAAGGTATTTTCAATGATAGACTGCAAATATCACGTTATATTATAAGGTATTTTCATTGATACACTGCATATTACGTTATACTATATGGTATTTTCAATGATAGACTGCATATTACGTTATATTATATGGTATTTCAAATGGTAGACTGCATATTACATTATATTAAAAGATATTTTCAATGATACACTGCATATTACGTTATATTATAAGGTATTTTCATTGATAGACTGCATATTACCTTATATAATAAGGTATTTTCAATGATAGACTGCAAATATCACGTTATATTATAAGGTATTATCAATGGTACACTGCATATTAGGTTATATTATAAGGTATTTTCAATGATACACTGAATATTACGTTATATTATAAGGTATTTTCAATGATACACTGCATATTACGTTATATTATAAGGTATTTTCATTGATAGACTGCATATTACTTTATATAATAAGGTATTTTCAATGATAGACTGCAAATATCACGTTATATTGTAAGGTATTTTCAATGATACACTGCATATTACATTGTATTATAAGGTATTTTCAATGATACACTGCATATTACGTTATATTATAAGGTATTTTCATTGATAGACTGCATATTACCGGATATAATAAGGTATGTTCAATGAAAGACTGCAAATATCACGTTATATTATAAGGTATTTTCAATGGTACACTGCATATTAGGTTATATTATAACATATTTTCAATGATACACTGCATATTAGGTTATATTATAAGGTATTTTCAATGATACACTGCATATTACGTTATATTATAAGGTATTTTCAATGATACACTGCATATTACGTTATATTATAAGGTATTTTCAATGATACACTGCATATTACGTTATATTATAAGGTATTTTCAATGATACACTGCATATTAGGTTATATTATAAGGTATTTTCAATGATACACTGCATATTACGTTATATTATCAGGTATTTTCAATGATACACTAAATAGTACGTTATATTATCAGGTATTTTCAATGATACACTAAATAGTACGTTATATTATAAGGTATTTCAAATGGTAGACTGCATATTACATTATATTAAAAGGTATTTTCAATGATACACTGCATATTACGTTATATTATAAGGTATTTTCGATGGTACACTGCATATTAGGTTATATTATAAGGTATGTTCAATGATACACTGCATATTACGTTATATTAAAATGTATGTTCAATGATACACTGCATATTACATTATATTATAAGGTATTTTCAATGATACACTGCATATTACGTTATATTATAAGGTATTTTCAATGATATACATCATATTACGTTATATTATAAAGTACTTTCATTGATACACTGCATATTACATTATTTTATAAGGTATTTTCAATGACACACTGCATATTACGTTATATTATAAGGTATTTTCAATGATACACTGCACATTACATTACATTATAAATTTTCAGTGATACACTGCATATTACGTTATAATACAAGGTATTTCCAATGATATACATCATGTTACGTTATATTATAAAGTACTTTCAATGACACACTGCATATTACGTTATATTATTAGGTATTTTCAATGATACACTAAAAAATTACTATATATTATAAGGTATTTCCAATGATACACTGCATATTACGTTATATTATAATGTATTTTCATTGATAGACTAGAATTACCATATATTCTACGGTATTTTCAATGATACACTGCATATTACGTTATATTATAAGGTATTTTCAATGATACACTGCATATTACGTTATATTATAAGATATTTTCGATGGTACACTGCATATTAGGTTATATTATAAGGTATGTTCAATGATACACTGCATATTACGTTATATTAAAATGTATGTTCAATGATACACTGCATATTACATTATATTATAAGGTATTTTCAATGATACACTGCATATTACGTTATATTATAAGGTATTTTCAATGATATACATCATATTACGTTATATTATAAAGTACTTTCATTGATACACTGCATATTACATTATTTTATAAGGTATTTTCAATGACACACTGCATATTACGTTATATTATAAGGTATTTTCAATGATACACTGCACATTACATTACATTATAAATTTTCAGTGATACACTGCATATTACGTTATATTACAAGGTATTTTCAATGATATACATCATGTTACGTTATATTATAAAGTACTTTCAATGACACACTGCACATTACATTACATTATAAGGTATTTTCAATGATACACTGCATATTACGTTATATTCTAAGGTATTTTCAATGATACACAGCATATTACGTTACATTATAAAGTATTTTCAATGATTCACTGCATATTACGTTATATTAAAATGTATGTTCAATGATACACTGCATATTACATTATATTATAAGGTATTTTCAATCATACACTGCATATTACGTCATATTATAAGGTATTTTCAATGATACACTGCATATTACATTATATTATAAGGTATTTTCAATGATACACTGCACATTACATTACATTATAAATTTTCAGTGATACACTGCATATTACGTTATATTACAAGGTATTTCCAATGATATACATCATGTTACGTTATATTATAAAGTACTTTCAATGACACACTGCATATTACGTTATATTATTAGGTATTTTCAATGATACACTAAAAAATTACTATATATTATAAGGTATTTCCAATGATACACTGCATATTACGTTATATTATAATGTATTTTCATTGATAGACTAGAATTACCATATATTCTACGGTATTTTCAATGATACACTGCATATTACGTTATATTATAAGGTATTTTCAATGATACACTGCATATTACGTTATATTATAAGATATTTTCGATGGTACACTGCATATTAGGTTATATTATAAGGTATGTTCAATGATACACTGCATATTACGTTATATTAAAATGTATGTTCAATGATACACTGCATATTACATTATATTATAAGGTATTTTCAATGATACACTGCATATTACGTTATATTATAAGGTATTTTCAATGATATACATCATATTACGTTATATTATAAAGTACTTTCATTGATACACTGCATATTACATTATTTTATAAGGTATTTTCAATGATAGACTGCATATTACGTTATATTATAAGGTATTTTCAATGATACACTGCACATTACATTACATTATAAATTTTCAGTGATACACTGCATATTACGTTATATTACAAGGTATTTTCAATGATATACATCATGTTACGTTATATTATAAAGTACTTTCAATGACACACTGCACATTACATTACATTATAAGGTATTTTCAATGATACACTGCATATTACGTTATATTCTAAGGTATTTTCAATGATACACAGCATATTACGTTACATTATAAAGTATTTTCAATGATTCACTGCATATTACGTTATATTAAAATGTATGTTCAATGATACACTGCATATTACATTATATTATAAGGTATTTTCAATCATACACTGCATATTACGTCATATTATAAGGTATTTTCAATGATACACTGCATATTACATTATATTATAAGGTATTTTCAATGATACACTGCACATTACATTACATTATAAATTTTCAGTGATACACTGCATATTACGTTATATTACAAGGTATTTCCAATGATATACATCATGTTACGTTATATTATAAAGTACTTTCAATGACACACTGCATATTACGTTATATTATTAGGTATTTTCAATGATACACTAAAAAATTACTATATATTATAAGGTATTTCCAATGATACACTGCATATTACGTTATATTATAATGTATTTTCATTGATAGACTAGAATTACCATATATTCTACGGTATTTTCAATGATACACTGCATATTACGTTATATTATAAGGTATTTTCAATGATACACTGCATATTACGTTATATTATAAGGTAGTTTCAATGATACAGTGCATATTACGTTATATTATGAGGTATTTTCAATGATAGACTGCATATTAAGTTATATTACAAGGTATTTTCAATGATAGACTGCAAATATTACGTTATATTATAAGGTATTTTCAATGATACACTGCATATTTCGTTATATTATGAGGTATTTTCAATGATACACTGCATATTACGTTATATTATGAGGTATTTTCAATGATAGACTGCATATCACGTTATATTATAAGGTATTTTCAATGATAAACTACTATATATTATAAGGTATTTTCAATGATAGACTGCATATTACGTTATATTATAAGGTATTTTCATTGATAGACTAGAATTACCATATATTCTAAGGTATTTTCAATGATACACAGAATATTACGTTATATTATAAGGTATTTTCAATGATACACTGCATATCACGTTATATTATAAGGTATTTTCAATGATACACTGCATATTACATTATTTTATAAGGTATTTTTCATGATAGACTGCATACTACGTTATATTATGAGGTATTTTCAATGATAGACTGCATATTACATTATATTATAAGGTATTTTCAATGATAGACTGCATATTACGTTATATTATAAGGTATTTTCAATGATACAGTGCATATTACGTTATATTATAAGGTATTTTCATTGATACACTGCATATTAAGTTATATTATAAGGTATTTTCAATGATAGACTGCAAATATTACGTTATATTATAAGGTATTTTCAATGATACACTGCATATTACGTTATATTATGAGGTATTTTCAATGATAGACTGCATATCACGTTATATTATAAGGTATTTTCAATGATAAACTACTATATATTATAAGGTATTTTCAATGATACACTACAAATTACGATATATTATAAGGTATTTTCATTGATAGACTAGAATTACCATATATTCTCAGGTATTTTCAATGATACACAGAATATTACGTTATATTATAAGGTATTTTCAATGATAAACTACTATATATTACAAGGTATTTTCGATGATACACTACAAATTACCATATATTCTAAGGTATTTTCAATGATAGACTGCATATTACATTATATTATAAGGTATTTTCAATGATAGACTGCATATTACGTTATATTATAAAGTACTTTCATTGATACACTGCATATTACATTATTTTATAAGGTATTTTCAATGACACACTGCATATTACGTTATATTATAAGGTATTGTCAATGATACACTGCACATTACATTACATTATAAATTTTCAATGGCACACTGCATATTACGTTATATTATAAGGTATTTTCTATGATATACATCATATTACGATATAGTATTAGGAATTTTCAATGATTCACTGCATATTACGTTATATTAAAATATATTTTCAATGATACACTGCATATTACATTATATTACAAGGTATTTTCAATGATACACTGCATATTACGTTATATTATAAGGTATTTTCAATGATACACTGCATATTACGTTATATTAAAATGTATGTTATATGATACACTGCATATCACATTATATTATAAGGTATTTTCAATGACACACTGCATATTACGTTATATTATAAGGTATTTTCAATGATACACTGCACATTACATTACATTATAAATTTTCAGTGATACACTGCATATTACGTTATATTACAAGGTATTTTCAATGATATACATCATGTTACGTTATATTATAAAGTACTTTCAATGACACACTGCATATTACGTTATATTATAAGGTATTTTCAATCATACACTGCATATTACGTTATATTATAAGATATTTTCAATGATACACTGCACATTACATTACATTATAAGGTATTTTCAATGATACACTGCATATTACGTTATATTCTAAGGTATTTTCAATGATACACAGCATATTACGTTACATTATAAAGTATTTTCAATGATTCACTGCATATTACGTTATATTAAAATGTATGTTCAATGATACACTGCATATTACATTATATTATAAGGTATTTTCAATCATACACTGCATATTACATTATATTATAAGGTATTTTCAATGATACACTGCATATTACATTATATTATAAGGTATTTTCAATGATACACTGCACATTACATTACATTATAAATTTTCAGTGATACACTGCATATTACGTTATATTACAAGGTATTTCCAATGATATACATCATGTTACGTTATATTATAAAGTACTTTCAATGACACACTGCATATTACGTTATATTATTAGGTATTTTCAATGATACACTAAAAAATTACTATATATTATAAGGTATTTCCAATGATACACTGCATATTACGTTATATTATAATGTATTTTCATTGATAGACTAGAATTACCATATATTCTACGGTATTTTCAATGATACACCGCATATTACGTTATATTATAAGGTATTTTCAATGATACACTGCATATTACGTTATATTATGAGGTATTTTCAATGATAGACTGCATATTAAGTTATATTACAAGGTATTTTCAATGATAGACTGCAAATATTACGTTATATTATAAGGTATTTTCAATGATACACTGCATATTTCGATATATTATGAGGTATTTTCAATGATACATGCATATTACGTTATATTATGAGGTATTTTCAATGATAGACTGCATATCACGTTATATTATAAGGTATTTTCAATGATAAACTACTATATATTATAAGGTATTTTCAATGATAGACTGCATATTACGTTATATTATAAGGTATTTTCATTGATAGACTAGAATTACCATATATTCTAAGGTATTTTCAATGATACACAGAATATTACGTTATATTATAAGGTATTTTCAATGATACACTGCATATCACGTTATATTATAAGGTATTTTCAATGATACACTGCATATTACATTATTTTATAAGGTATTTTTCATGATAGACTGCATATTACGTTATATTATGAGGTATTTTCAATGATAGACTGCATATTACATTATATTATAAGGTATTTTCAATGATAGACTGCATATTACGTTATATTATAAGGTATTTTCAATGATACACTGCATATTACGTTATATTATAAGGTATTTTCAATGATACACTGCATATTAAGTTATATTATAAGGTATTTTCAATGATAGACTGCAAATATCACGTTATATTATAAGGTATTTTCAATGGTACACTGCATATTAGGTTATATTATAAGGTATTTTCAATGATACACTGCATATTACGTTATATTATAAGGTATTTTCAATGATACACTGCATATTACGTTATATTATAAGGTATTTTCAATGATAGACTGCATATTACGTTATATTATAAGGTATTTTCAATGATAGACTGCAAATATCACGTTATATTGTAAGGTATTTTCAATGATACACTGCATATTACGTTATATTATAAGGTATTTTCAATGATACACTGCATATTACGTTATATTATAAGGTATTTTCATTGATAGACTGCATATTACCTGATATAATAAGGTATGTTCAATGAAAGACTGCAAATATCACGTTATATTATAAGGTATTTTCAATGGTACACTGCATATTAGGTTATATTATAACATATTTTCAATGATACACTGCATATTAGGTTATATTATAAGGTATTTTCTATGATATACATCATATTACAATATAGTATTAGGAATTTTCAATGATTCACTGCATATTACATTATATTACAAGGTATTTTCAATGATACACTGCATATTACATTATATTATAAGGTATTTTCAATCATACACTGCATATTACGTCATATTATAAGGTATTTTCAATGATACACTGCATATTACATTATATTATAAGGTATTTTCAATGATATACATCATATTACGTTATATTATAAAGTATTTTCAATGATTCACTGCATATTACGTTATATTAAAATGTATGTTCAATGATACACTGCATATTACATTATAATTTAAGGTATTTTCAATTATACACTGCATATTACGTTATATTATAAGGTATTTTCAACGATACACTGCATATTAGGTTATATTATAAGGTATTTTCAATGATACACTGCATATTACGTTATATTATAAGGTATTTTCAACTATACACTAAATAGTACGTTATATTATAAGGTATTTTCAATGATGCACTGCATATTACGTTACATTATAAGGTATTTTCAATGATACACTGCATATTACGTTATATTACAAGGTATTTTCAATGATACACAGCATATTACGTTATATTATAAGGTATTTTCAATGATACACTGCATATTACGTTATATTATAAGGTATTTTTCATGATAGACTGCATACTACGTTATATTATGAGGTATTTTCAATGATAGACTGCATATTACATTATATTATAAGGTATTTTCAATGATAGACTGCATATTACGTTATATTATAAGGTATTTTCAATGATACAGTGCATATTACGTTATATTATAAGGTATTTTCATTGATACACTGCATATTAAGTTATATTATAAGGTATTTTCAATGATAGACTACAAATATTACGTTATATTATAAGGTATTTTCAATGATACACTGCATATTACGTTATATTATAAGGTATTTTCAATGATACACTGCATATTACGTTATATTATAAGGTATTTTCAATGATAAACTACTATATATTATAAGGTATTTTCAATGATACACTACAAATTACGATATATTATAAGGTATTTTCATTGATAGACTAGAATTACCATATATTCTCAGGTATTTTCAATGATACACAGAATATTACGTTATATTATAAGGTATTTTCAATGATAAACTACTATATATTACAAGGTATTTTCGATGATACACTACAAATTACCATATATTCTAAGGTATTTTCAATGATAGACTGCATATTACATTATATTATAAGGTATTTTCAATGATAGACTGCATATTACGTTATATTATAAAGTACTTTCATTGATACACTGCATATTACATTATTTTATAAGGTATTTTCAATGACACACTGCATATTACGTTATATTATAAGGTATTGTCAATGATACACTGCACATTACATTACATTATAAATTTTCAATGGCACACTGCATATTACGTTATATTATAAGGTATTTTCTATGATATACATCATATTACGATATAGTATTAGGAATTTTCAATGATTCACTGCATATTACGTTATATTAAAATATATTTTCAATGATACACTGCATATTACATTATATTACAAGGTATTTTCAATGATACACTGCATATTACGTTATATTATAAGGTATTTTCAATGATACACTGCATATTACGTTATATTAAAATGTATGTTCAATGATACACTGCATATCACATTATATTATAAGGTATTTTCAATGACACACTGCATATTACGTTATATTATAAGGTATTTTCAATGATACACTGCACATTACATTACATTATAAATTTTCAGTGATACACTGCATATTACGTTATATTACAAGGTATTTTCAATGATATACATCATGTTACGTTATATTATAAAGTACTTTCAATGACACACTGCATATTACGTTATATTATAAGGTATTTTCAATCATACACTGCATATTACGTTATATTATAAGATATTTTCAATGATACACTGCACATTACATTACATTATAAGGTATTTTCAATGGTACACTGCATATTAGGTTATATTATAACATATTTTCAATGATACACTGCATATTAGGTTATATTATAAGGTATTTTCTATGATATACATCATATTACAATATAGTATTAGGAATTTTCAATGATTCACTGCATATTACATTATATTATAAGGTATTTTCAATGATACACTGCATATTACATTATATTATAAGGTATTTTCAATGATACACTGCATATTACGTTATATTATAAGGTATTTTCAATGATACACTGCATATTACATTATATTATAAGGTATTTTCAATGATATACATCATATTACGTTATATTATAAAGTATTTTCAATGATTCACTGCATATTACGTTATATTAAAATGTATGTTCAATGATACACTGCATATTACATTATAATTTAAGGTATTTTCAATGATACACTGCATATTACGTTATATTATAAGGTATTTTCAATGATACACTGCATATTAGGTTATATTATAAGGTATTTTCAATGATACACTGCATATTACGTTATATTATAAGGTATTTTCAACGATACACTAAATAGTACGTTATATTATAAGGTATTTTCAATGATGCACTGCATATTACGTTACATTATAAGGTATTTTCAATGATACACTGCATATTACGTTATATTACAAGGTATTTTCAATGATACACAGCATATTACGTTATATTATAAGGTATTTTCAATGATACACTGCATATTACGTTATATTATAAGGTATTTTCAGTGATAGACTGGATATTACGTTATATTATAAGGTATTTTCATACACTGCACATTACATTACATTATAAGGTATTTTCAATGATACACTGCATATTACGTTATATTCTAAGGTATTTTCAATGATACACAGCATATTACGTTACATTATAAAGTATTTTCAATGATTCACTGCATATTACGTTATATTAAAATGTATGTTCAATGATACACTGCATATTACATTATAATATAAGGTATTTTCAATGATACACTGCATATTACGTTATATTATAAGGTATTTTCAATGATACACTGCACATTACATTACATTATAAGGTATTTTCAATGATAGACTGCAAATATCACGTTATATTGTAAGGTATTTTCAATGATACACTGCATATTACGTTATACTATATGGTATTTTCAATGATAGACTGCATATTACCTTATACTATATGGTATTTCCAATGATAGACTGCATATTACATTGTATTATAAGGTATTTTCAATGATACACTGCATATTACGTTATATTATAAGGTATTTTCATTGATAGACTGCATATTACCTGATATAATAAGGTATGTTCAATGAAAGACTGCAAATATCACGTTATATTATAAGGTATTTTCAATGATACACAGCATATTACGTTACATTATAAAGTATTTTCAATGATTCACTGCTTATTACGTTATATTAAAATGTATGTTCAATGATACACTGCATATTACATTATAATATAAGGTATTTTCAATGATACACTGCATATTACGTTATATTATAAGGTATTTTCATTGATAGACTGCATATTACCTGATATAATAAGGTATGTTCAATGAAAGACTGCAAATATCACGTTATATTATAAGGTATTTTCAATGATATACATCATATTACGTTATATTATAAAGTACTTTCATTGATACACTGCATATTACATTATTTTATAAGGTATTTTCAATGACACACTGCATATTACGTTATATTAAAATGTATGTTCAATGATACACTGCATATTACATTATAATATAAGGTATTTTCAATTATACACTGCATATTACGTTATATTATAAGGTATTTTCAACGATACACTGCATATTAGGTTATATTATAAGGTATTTTCAATGATACACTGCATATTACGTTATATTATAAGGTATTTTCAACGATACACTAAATAGTACGTTATATTATAAGGTATTTTCAATGATGCACTGCATATTACGTTACATTATGAGGGATTTTCAATGATACACTGCATATTACGTTATATTATAAGGTATTTTCAATGATACACAGCATATTACGTTATATTATAAGGTATTTTCAATGATACACTGCATATTACGTTATATTATAAGGTATTTTCAGTGATAGACTGGATATTACGTTATATTATAAGGTATTTCCAATGATACACTGCATATTGCGTTATATTATAAGGTATTTTCAATGATACACTGCATATTACGTTATATTATAAGGTATTTTCAATGATAGACTGGATATTACGTTATATTATAAGGTATTTCAAATGGTAGACTGCATATTACATTATATTAAAAGGTATTTTCAATGATACACTGCATATTACGTTATATTATAAGGTATTTTCATTGATAGACTGCATATTACCTGATATAATAAGGTATGTTCAATGAAAGACTGCAAATATCACGTTATATTATAAGGTATTTTCAATGGTACACTGCATATTACGTTATATTATAAGGTATTTTCAATTATACACTGCATATTAGGTTATATTATAAGGTATTTTCAATGATACACTGCATATTACGTTATATTATAAGGTATTTTCAGTGATAGACTGGATATTACGTTATATTATAAGGTATTTCAAATGGTAGACTGCATATTACATTATATTAAAAGGTATTTTCAATGATACACTGCATATTACGTTATATTATAAGGTATTTTCATTGATAGACTGCATATTACCTTATATAATAAGGTATTTTCAATGATAGACTGCAAATATCACGTTATATTGTAAGGTATTTTCAATGATACACTGCATATTACGTTATACTATATGGTATTTTCAATGATAGACTGCATATTACCTTATACTATATGGTATTTCCAATGATAGACTGCATATTACATTGTATTATAAGTTATTTTCAATGATACACTGCATATTACGTTATATTATAAGGTATTTTCAATGATACACTGCATATTACCTTATACTATATGGTATTTCCAATGATAGACTGCATATTACATTATATTAAAAGGTATTTTCAATGATACACTGCATATTACGTTATATTATAAGGTATTTTCAATGATACACAGCATATTACGTTATATTATAAGGTATTTTCAATGATATACATCATATTACGTTATATTATAAAGTACTTTCATTGATACACTGCATATTACATTATTTTATAAGGTATTTTCCATGACACACTGCATATTACGTTATATTATAAGGTATTTTCAATGATACACTGCACATTACATTACATTATAAATTTTCAGTGATACACTGCATATTACGTTATATTACAAGGTATTTTCAATGATATACATCATGTTACGTTATATTATAAAGTACTTTCAATGACACACTGCATATTACGTTATATTATAAGGTACTTTCAATGACACACTGCATATTACGTTATATTATAAGGTATTTTCAATGATACACTGCATATTACGTTATATTATCAGGTATTTTCAATGATACACTAAATAGTACGTTATATTATAAGGTATTTCAAATGGTAGACTGCATATTACATTATATTAAAAGGTATTTTCAATGATACACTGCATATTACGTTATATTATAAGGTATTCTCATTGATAGACTGCATATTACCTTATATAATAAGGTATTTTCAATGATAGACTGCAAATATTACGTTATATTATAAGGTATTTTCATTGATACACTGCATATTACGTTATACTATATGGTATTTTCAATGATAGACTGCATATTACGTTATATTATATGGTATTTCCAATGATAGACTGGATATTACATTGTATTATAAGGTATTTTCAATGATATACATCATATTACATTACACTATAAGGTATTTTCAATGATACACTGCATATTACGTTATATTATAAGGTATTTTCATTGATAGACTGCATATTACCTTATATAATAAGGTATTTTCAATGATAGACTGCATATTACCTTATATAATAAGGTATTTTCAATGATAGACTGCAAATATCACGTTATATTATAAGGTATTTTCAATGCTACACTGCATATTAGGTGATATTATAAGGTATTTTCAATGATACACTGCATATTACGTTATATTATATGGTACTTTCAATGATACAATGCATATTATTATATGTTACAAGACATTTTCAATGATACACTGCATATTACGTTATATTATAAGGTATTTTCAATGATACACAGCATATTACGTTATATTATAAGGTGTTTTCAATGATACACTGCACATTACATTACATTATAAATTTTCAGTGATACACTGCATATTACGTTATATTACAAGGTATTTTCAATGATATACATCATGTTACGTTATATTATAAAGTACTTTCAATGACACACTGCATATTACGTTATATTATAAGGTATTTTCAATGATACACTGCATATTACGTTATATTATAAGATATTTTCAATGATACACTGCATATTACATTACATTATAAGGTATTTTCAATGATACACTGCATATTACGTTATATTATATGGTATTTTCAATGATACACAGCATATTACGTTACATTATAAAGTATTTTCAATGATTCACTGCATATTACGTTATATTAAAATGTATGTTCAATGATACACTGCATATTACATTATAATATAAGGTATTTTCAATAATACACTGCATATTACGTTATATTATAAGGTATTTTCAATGATACACTGCACATTACATTACATTATAAGGTATGTTCAATGATACACTGCATATTACATTATATTTTAAGGTATTTTCAATGATACACTGCATATTACGTTATATTACAAGGTATTTTCAATGACACACTGCATATTACGTTATATTATAAGGTATTTTCAATGATACACTGCACATTACATTACATTATAAATTTTCAGTGATACACTGCATATTACGTTATATTACAAGGTATTTTCAATGATATACATCATGTTACGTTATATTATAAAGTACTTTCAATGACACACTGCATATTACGTTATATTATAAGGTATTTTCAATCATACACTGCATATTACGTTATATTATAAGATATTTTCAATGATACACTAAATAGTACGTTATATTATAAGGTATTTTCAATGATACACTGCATATTACGTTATATTCTAAGGTATTTTCAATGATACACAGCATATTACGTTACATTATAAAGTATTTACAATGATTCACTGCGTATTACGTTATATTAAAATGTATGTTCAATGATACACTGCATATTACAGTATTTTATAACGTTATATTATTATTATGCCTTATACACTGCATATTACGTTATATTATCAGGTATTTTCAATGATAGACTGCATATTACGTTATATTATGAGGTATTTTCAATGATACACTGCATATTACCTTATATTATCAGGTATTTTTCATGATAGACTACATGCTACGTTATATTTTAAGGTATTTTCAATGATACACTGCACATTACATTACATTATAAATTTTCAGTGATACACTGCATATTACGTTATATTACAAGGTATTTTCAATGATATACATCATGTTACGTTATATTATAAAGTACTTTCAATGACACACTGCATATTACGTTATATTATAAGGTATTTTCAATCATACACTGCATATTACGTTATATTATAAGATATTTTCAATGATACACTGCATATTACATTACATTATAAGGTATTTTCAATGATACACTGCATATTACGTTATATTCTAAGGTATTTTCAATGATACACAGCATATTACGTTACATTATAAAGTATTTTCAATGATTCACTGCATATTACGTTATATTAAAATGTATGTTCAATGATACACTGCATATTACATTATAATATAAGGTATTTTCAATAATACACTGCATATTACGTTATATTATAAGGTATTTTCAATGATACACTGCACATTACATTACATTATAAGGTATGTTCAATGATACACTGCATATTACATTATATTTTAAGGTATTTTCAATGATACACTGCATATTACGTTATATTACAAGGTATTTTCAATGACACACTGCATATTACGTTATATTATAAGGTATTTTCAATGATACACTGCACATTACATTACATTATAAATTTTCAGTGATACACTGCATATTACGTTATATTACAAGGTATTTTCAATGATATACATCATGTTACGTTATATTATAAAGTACTTTCAATGACACACTGCATATTACGTTATATTATAAGGTATTTTCAATCATACACTGCATATTACGTTATATTATAAGATATTTTCAATGATACACTAAATAGTACGTTATATTATAAGGTATTTTCAATGATACACTGCATATTACGTTATATTCTAAGGTATTTTCAATGATACACAGCATATTACGTTACATTATAAAGTATTTACAATGATTCACTGCGTATTACATTATATTAAAATGTATGTTCAATGATACACTGCATATTACAGTATTTTATAACGTTATATTATTATTATGCCTTATACACTGCATATTACGTTATATTATAAGGTATTTTCAATGATACACTGCATATTACGTTATATTATGAGGTATTTTCAATGATACACTGCATATTACCTTATATTATCAGGTATTTTTCATGATAGACTACATGCTACGTTATATTTTAAGGTATTTTCAATGATACACTGCATATTACGTTACATTATAAGGTATTTTCAATGATACACTGCATATTACGTTATATTATCAGGTATTTTCAATGATACACTAAATAGTACGTTATATTATAAGGTATTTCAAATGGTAGACTGCAAATATTACGTTATATTATAAGGTATTTTCATTGATACACTGCATATTACGTTATACTATATGGTATTTTCAATGATAGACTGCATATTACGTTATATTATATGGTATTTCCAATGATAGACTGCATATTACATTGTATTATAAGGTATTTTCAATGATACACTGCATATTACGTTATATTATAAGGTATTTTCGATGATACACTGCATATTAGGTTATATTATAAGGTATGTTCAATGATACACTGCATATTACGTTATATTATCAGGTATTTTCAATGATACACTGCACATTACATTACATTATAAATTTTCAGTGATACACTGCATATTACGTTATATTACAAGGTATTTTCAATGATATACATCATGTTACGTTATATTATAAAGTCCTTTCAATGACACACTGCATATTACGTTATATTATAAGGTATTTTCAATCATACACTGCATATTACGTTATATTATAAGATATTTTCAATGATACACTGCATATTACGTTATATTATAAGGTATTTTCAATGATACACTGCATATTACGTTATATTCTAAGGTATTTTCAATGATACACAGCATATTACGTTACATTATAAAGTATTTTCAATGATTCACTGCATATTACGTTATATTAAAATGTATGTTCAATGATACACTGCATATTACATTATAATATAAGGTATTTTCAATAATACACTGCATATTACGTTATATTATAAGGTATTTTCAATGATACACTGCACATTACATTACATTATAAGGTATGTTCAATGATACACTGCATATTACATTATATTATAAGGTATTTTCAATGATACACTGCATATTACGTTATATTACAAGGTATTTTCAATGATATACATCATATTACGTTATATTATAAAGTACTTTCATTGATACACTGCATATTACATTATTTTATAAGGTATTTTCAATGACACACTGCATATTATGTTATATTATAAGGTATTTTCAATGATACACTGCACATTACATTACATTATAAATTTTCAGTGATACACTGCATATTACGTTATATTACAAGGTATTTTCAATGATATACATCATGTTACGTTATATTATAAAGTACTTTCAATGACACACTGCATATTACGTTATATTATAAGGTATTTTCAATCATACACTGCATATTACGTTATATTATAAGATATTTTCAATGATACACTGCACATTACATTACATTATAAGGTATTTTCAATGATACACTGCATATTACGTTATATTCTAAGGTATTTTCAATGATACACAGCATATTACGTTACATTATAAAGTATTTACAATGATTCACTGCGTATTACGTTATATTAAAATGTATGTTCAATGATACACTGCATATTACATTATAACATAAGGTATTTTCAATTATACACTGCATATTACGTTATAATATAAGGTATTTTCAATGATACACTGCACATTACATTACATTATAAGGTATTTTCAATGATACACTAAATAGTACGTTATATTATAAGGTATTGTCAATGATACACGGCATATTACGTTATATTATAAAGTATTTTCAATGATTCACTGCTTATTACGTTATATTAAAATGTATGTTCAATGATACACTGCATATTACATTATATTATAAGGTACTTTCAATGCTACACTGCATATTACGTTATATTCTAAGGTGTTTTCAATGATATACGTCATATTACGTTATATTATAAAGTACTTTCATTGATACACTGCATATTACATTATTTTATAAGGTATTCTCAATGACACACTGCATATTACGTTATATTATAAGGTATTTTCAATGATACACTGCACATTACATTACATTATGAATTTTCAGTGATACACTGCATATTACGTTATATTACAAAGTATTTTCAATGATATGCATCATGTTACGTTATATTATAAAGTACTTTCAATGATACACTGCATATTACAATATATTACAAGGTATTTTCAATCATACACTGCATATTACGTTATATTATAAGGTATTTTCAATGATATACATCATATTACGTTATATTATAAAGTACTTTCATTGATACACTGCATATTACATTATTTTATAAGGTATTTTCAATGACACACTGCATATTACGTTATATTATAAGGTATTTTCAATGATACACTGCACATTACATTACATTATAAATTTTCAGTGATACACTGCATATTACGTTATATTACAAGGTATTTTCAATGATATACATCATGTTACGTTATATTATAAAGTACTTTCAATGACACACTGCATATTACGTTATATTATAAGGTATTTTCAATCATACACTGCATATTACGTTATATTATAAGATATTTTCAATGATACACTGCACATTACATTACATTATAAGGTATTTTCAATGATACACTGCATATTACGTTATATTCTAAGGTATTTTCAATGATACACAGCATATTACGTTACATTATAAAGTATTTACAATGATTCACTGCGTATTACTTTATATTAAAATGTATGTTCAATGATACACTGCATATTACAGTATTTTATAACGTTATATTATTATTATGCGTTATACACTGCATATTACGTTATATTATCAGGTATTTTCAATGATAGACTGCATATTACGTTATATTATGAGGTATTTTCAATGATACACTGCATATTACCTTATATTATCAGGTATTTTTCATGATAGACTACATGCTACGTTATATTTTAAGGTATTTTCAATGATACACTGCATATTACATTACATTATAAGGTATTTTCAATGATACACTGCATATTACGTTATATTATCAGGTATTTTCAATGATACACTAAATAGTACGTTATATTATAAGGTATTTCAAATGGTAGACTGCATATTACATTATATTAAAAGGTATTTTCAATGATACACTGCATATTACGTTATATTATAAGGTATTCTCATTGATAGACTGCATATTACCTTATATAATAAGGTATTTTCAATGATAGACTGCAAATATTACGTTATATTATAAGGTATTTTCATTGATACACTGCATATTACGTTATACTATATGGTATTTTCAACGATAGACTGCATATTACGTTATATTATATGGTATTTCCAATGATAGACTGCATATTACATTGTATTATAAGGTATTTTCAATGATACACTGCATATTACGTTATATTATAAGGTATTTTCGATGATACACTGCATATTAGGTTATATTATAAGGTATGTTCAATGATACACTGCATATTACGTTATATTATCAGGTATTTTCAATGATACACTGCACATTACATTACATTATAAATTTTCAGTGATACACTGCATATTACGTTATATTACAAGGTATTTTCAATGATATACATCATGTTACGTTATATTATAAAGTCCTTTCAATGACACACTGCATATTACGTTATATTATAAGGTATTTTCAATGATACACTGCATATTACGTTATATTATAAGATATTTTCAATGATACACTGCATATTACATTACATTATAAGGTATTTTCAATGATACACTGCATATTACGTTATATTCTAAGGTATTTTCAATGATACACAGCATATTACGTTACATTATAAAGTATTTTCAATGATTCACTGCATATTACGTTATATTAAAATGTATGTTCAATGATACACTGCATATTACATTATAATATAAGGTATTTTCAATAATACACTGCATATTACGTTATATTATAAGGTATTTTCAATGATACACTGCACATTACATTACATTATAAGGTATGTTCAATGATACACTGCATATTACATTATATTATAAGGTATTTTCAATGATACACTGCATATTACGTTATATTACAAGGTATTTTCAATGATATACATCATATTACGTTATATTATAAAGTACTTTCATTGATACACTGCATATTACATTATTTTATAAGGTATTTTCAATGACACACTGCATATTACGTTATATTATAAGGTATTTTCAATGATACACTGCACATTACATTACATTATAAATATTCAGTGATACACTGCATATTACGTTATATTACAAGGTATTTTCAATGATATACATCATGTTACCTTATATTATAAAGTACTTTCAATGACACACTGCATATTACGTTATATTATAAGGTATTTTCAATCATACACTGCATATTACGTTATATTATAAGATATTTTCAATGATACACTGCACATTACATTACATTATAAGGTATTTTCAATGATACACTGCATATTACGTTATAATATAAGGTATTTTCAATGATACACTGCACATTACATTACATTATAAGGTATTTTCAATGATACACTAAATAGTACGTTATATTATAAGGTATTGTCAATGATACACGGCATATTACGTTATATTATAAAGTATTTTCAATGATTCACTGCTTATTACGTTATATTAAAATGTATGTTCAATGATACACTGCATATTACATTATATTATAAGGTACTTTCAATGCTACACTGCATATTACGTTATATTCTAAGGTATTTTCAATGATATACATCATATTACGTTATATTATAAAGTACTTTCATTGATACACTGCATATTACAATATATTACAAGGTATTTTCAATCATACACTGCATATTACGTTATATTATAAGGTATTTTCAATGATATACATCATATTACGTTATATTATAAAGTACTTTCATTGATACACTGCATATTACATTATTTTATAAGGTATTTTCAATGACACACTGCATATTACGTTATATTATAAGGTATTTTCAATGATACACTGCACATTACATTACATTATAAATTTTCAGTGATACACTGCATATTACGTTATATTACAAGGTATTTTCAATGATATACATCATGTTACGTTATATTATAAAGTACTTTCAATGACACACTGCATATTACGTTATATTATAAGGTATTTTCAATCATACACTGCATATTACGTTATATTATAAAGTATTTTCAATGAATCACTGCATATTACGTTATATTATAAGATATTTTCAATGATACACTGCATATTACGTTGTATTATAAGGTATTTTCAATGATAGACTGCATATTACATTAGATTATAAGGTATTTTCAATGATAGACTGCATATTACGTTATATTATAAGGTTTTTTCAGTGATTCACTGAATATCACGTTATATTATAAGGTATTTTCAATGATAGACTGCATATTAAGTTATATTATAAGGTATTTTCAATGCTACACTGCATATTACGTTATATTCTAAGGTATTTTCAATGATATACATCATATTACGTTATATTATAAAGTACTTTCATTGATACACTGCATATTACATTATTTTATAAGGTATTTTCATTGATACACTGCATATTACATTATATTATAAGGTATTTTCAATAATACACTGCACATTACATTACATTATAAGGTATTTTCAATGATACACTGCATATTACGTTATATTCTAAGGTATTTTCAATGATACACAGCATATTACGTTATAATATAAGGTATTTTCAATTATACACTGCATATTACGTTATATTATAAGGTATTTTCAACGATACACTGCATATTACGTTATATTATAAAGTATTTTCAATGATACACAGCATATTACGTTATACTATAAGGTATTTTCAACGATACACTGCATATTACGTTATATTATAAAGTATTTTCAATGATTCACTGCTTATTACGTTATATTAAAATGTATGTTCAATGATACACTGCATATTACATTATATTATAAGGTATTTTCAATGCTACACTGCATATTACGATATATTATCAGGTATTTTCAATGATACACTGCATATTACGTTACATTATAAGGTATTTTCAATTATAGACTGCATATTACATTACATTGTAAAGTATTTTCAATGATACACTGCATATTACATTATTTTATAATGTATTTTCAATGATACACTGCATATTACGTTATTTTATATAGTATTTTCAATGATATACATCATATTACATTACATTATAAGGTATTTTCAATGATACACTGCATATTAGGTTATATTATAAGGTATTTTCAATGATACACTGCATATTACGTTATATTATCAGGTATTTTCAATGATACACTAAATAGTACGTTATATTATAAGGTATTTCAAATGGTAGACTGCATATTACATTATATTAAAAGGTATTTTCAATGATACACTGCGTATTACGTTATATTATAAGGTATTCTCATTGATAGACTGCATATTACCTTATATAATGAGGTATTTTCAATGATAGACTGCAAATATCACGTTATATTATAAGGTATTTTCATTGATACACTGCATATTACGTTATACTAAATGGTATTTTCAATGATAGACTGCATATTACGTTATATTATATGGTATTTCCAATGATAGACTGCATATTACATTATATTATAAGGTATTTTCAATGCTACACTGCATATTACGTTATATTCTAAGGTATTTTCAATGATATACATCATATTACGTTATATTATAAAGTACTTTCATTGATACACTGCATATTACGTTATATTATAAGGTATTTTCAATGATACACTGCATATTACGTTATACTATATGGTATTTTCAATGATAGACTGCATATTACCTTATACTATATGGTATTTCCAATGATAGACTGCATATTACATTGTATTATAAGGTATTTTCAATGATACACTGCATATTACGTTATATTATAAGGTATTTTCAATGATACACTGCATATTACGTTATATTATAAGGTATTTTCAAAGATACACTGAATATTACGTTATATTATAAGGTATTTTCAATGATACACTGCATATTGCGTTATATTATAAGGTATTTTCAATGATACACTGCACATTACATTACATTATAAGGTATTTTCAATGATACACTGCATATTACATTATTTCGTAATGTATTTTCAATGATACACTGCATATTACGTTATTTTATAAAGTATTTTCAATGAAATACATCATATTACATTACATTATAAGGTATTTTCAATGATACACTGCATATTACGTTATATGAAAATGTATGTTCAATGATACACTGCATATTACGTTATATTATAAGGTATTTTCAATGATAGACTGCATATTACCTTATATAATAAGGTATTTTCAATGATAGACTGCAAATATCACGTTATATTATAAGGTATTTTCAATGCTACACTGCATATTACGTTATATTCTAAGGTATTTTCAATGATATACATCATATTACGTTATATTATAAAGTACTTTCATTGATACACTGCATATTACATTATTTTATAAGGTATTTTCAATGACACACTGCATATTACGTTATATTAAAATGTATGTTCAATGATACACTGCATATTACATTATAATATAAGGTATTTTCAATTATACACTGCATATTACGTTATATTATAAGGTATTTTCAACGATACACTGCATATTACGTTATACTATATGGTATTTTCAATGATAGACTGCATATTACCTTATACTATATGGTATTTCCAATGATAGACTGCATATTACATTGTATTATAAGTTATTTTCAATGATACACTGCATATTACGTTATATTATAAGGTATTTTCAATGATACACTGCATATTACCTTATACTATATGGTATTTCCAATGATAGACTGCATATTACATTATATTAAAAGGTATTTTCAATGATACACTGCATATTACGTTATCTTATAAGGTATTTTCATTGATAGACTGCATATTACCTTATATAATAAGGTATTTTCAATTATAGACTGCAAATATCACGTTATATTGTAAGGTATTTTCAATGATACACTGCATATTACGTTATACTATATGGTATTTTCAATGATAGACTGCATATTACCTTATACTATATGGTATTTCCAATGATAGACTGCATATTACATTGTATTATAAGGTATTTTCAATGATACACTGCATATTACGTTATATTATAAGGTATTTTCAATGATATACTGCATATTAGGTTATATTATAAGGTATTTTCAATGATACACTGCATATTACGATATATTATCAGGTATTTTCAATGATACACTGCATATTACGTTACATTATAAGGTATTTTCAATTATAGACTGCATATTACATTACATTGTAAAGTATTTTCAATGATACACTGCATATTACATTATTTTATAATGTATTTTCAATGATACACTGCATATTACGTTATTTTATATAGTATTTTCAATGATATACATCATATTACATTACATTATAAGGTATTTTCAATGATACACTGCATATTAGGTTATATTATAAGGTATTTTCAATGATACACTGCATATTACGTTATATTATCAGGTATTTTCAATGATACACTAAATAGTACGTTATATTATAAGGTATTTCAAATGGTAGACTGCATATTACATTATATTAAAAGGTATTTTCAATGATACACTGCGTATTACGTTATATTATAAGGTATTCTCATTGATAGACTGCATATTACCTTATATAATGAGGTATTTTCAATGATAGACTGCAAATATCACGTTATATTATAAGGTATTTTCATTGATACACTGCATATTACGTTATACTATATGGTATTTTCAATGATAGACTGCATATTACGTTATATTATATGGTATTTCCAATGATAGACTGCATATTACATTGTATTATAAGTTATTTTCAATGATACACTGCATATTACGTTATATGAAAATGTATGTTCAATGATACACTGCATATTACGTTATATTATAAGGTATTTTCAATGATAGACTGCATATTACCTTATATAATAAGGTATTTTCAATGATAGACTGCAAATATCACGTTATATTATAAGGTATTTTCAATGCTACACTGCATATTAGGTTATATTATAAGGTATTTTCAATGATACACTGCATATTACGTTATATTATATGGTACTTTCAATGATACAATGCATATTATTATATGTTACAAGACATTTTCAATGATACACTGCATATTAGGTTATATTATAAGGTATTTTCAATGATACACAGCATATTACGTTATATTATAAGGCGTTTTCAATGATACACTACAAATTACAATATATTATAAGGTATTTCCAAGGATACACTATAAATTACGATATATTATCAGGTATTTTCAATGATACACTGCATATTACGTTATGATATAATTTATTTTCAATGATAAACTACATATTATGATATATTATAAGGAATTTTCAATGATACACTGCATATTACGTTACATTATAAGGTATTTTCAATTATAGACTGCATATTACATTATATTATAAGGTATTTTCAATCATACACTGCATATTACGTCATATTATAAGGTATTTTCAATGATACACTGCATATTACATTATATTATAAAGTATTTTCAATGATACACAGCATATTACGTTATATTATAAGGTATTTTCAACGATACACTGCATATTACGTTATATTATAAAGTATTTTCAATGATTCACTGCTTATTACGTTATATTAAAATGTATGTTCAATGATACACTGCATATTACATTATATTATAAGGTATTTTCAATGCTACACTGCATATTACGTTATATTCTAAGGTATTTTCAATGATATACATCATATTACGTTATATTATAAAGTACTTTCATTGATACACTGCATATTACATTATTTTATAAGGTATTTTCAATGACACACTGCATATTACGTTATATTAAAATGTATGTTCAATGATACACTGCATATTACATTATATTATAAGGTATTTTCAATGCTACACTGCATATTACGTTATATTATAAGGTATTCTCATTGATAGACTGCATATTACCTTATATAATGAGGTATTTTCAATGATAGACTGCAAATATCACGTTATATTATAAGGTATTTTCATTGATACACTGCATATTACATTATATTATAAGGTATTTTCAATGCTACACTGCATATTACGTTATATTCTAAGGTATTTTCAATGATATACATCATATTACGTTATATTATAAAGTACTTTCATTGATACACTGCATATTACGTTATATTATAAGGTATTTTCAATGATACACTGCATATTACGTTATACTATATGGTATTTTCAATGACAGACTGCATATTACCTTATACTATATGGTATTTCCAATGATAGACTGCATATTACATTGTATTATAAGGTATTTTCAATGATACACTGCATATTACGTTATATTATAAGGTATTTTCAATGATACACTGCATATTACGTTATATTATAAGGTATTTTCAAAGATACACTGAATATTACGTTATATTATAAGGTATTTTCAATGATACACTGCATATTGCGTTATATTATAAGGTATTTTCAATGATACACTGCACATTACATTACATTATAAGGTATTTTCAATGATACACTGCATATTACAATATTTTGTAATGTATTTTCAATGATACACTGCATATTACGTTATTTTATAAAGTATTTTCAATGATATACATCATATTACATTACATTATAAGGTATTTTCAATGATACACTGCATATTACGTTATATGAAAATGTATGTTCAATGATACACTGCATATTACGTTATATTATAAGGTATTTTCAATGATAGACTGCATATTACCTTATATAATAAGGTATTTTCAATGATAGACTGCAAATATCACGTTATATTATAAGGTATTTTCAATGCTACACTGCATATTAGGTTATATTATAAGGTATTTTCAATGATACACTGCATATTACGTTATATTATATGGTACTTTCAATGATACAATGCATATTATTATATGTTACAAGACATTTTCAATGATACACTGCATATTAGGTTATATTATAAGGTATTTTCAATGATACACAGCATATTACGTTATATTATAAGGCGTTTTCAATGATACACTACAAATTACAATATATTATAAGGTATTTCCAAGGATACACTATAAATTACGATATATTATCAGGTATTTTCAATGATACACTGCATATTACGTTATGATATAATTTATTTTCAATGATAAACTACATATTATGATATATTATAAGGAATTTTCAATGATATACTGCATATTACGTTACATTATAAGGTATTTTCAATTATAGACTGCACATTACATTACATTATAAATTTTCAATCATACACTGCATATTACGTCATATTATAAGGTATTTTCAATGATACACTGCATATTACATTATATTATAAGGTATTTTCAATGATACACTGCACATTACATTACATTATAAGGTATTTTCAATGATACACTGCATATTACGTTATATTCTAAGGTATTTTCAATGATACACAGCATATTACGTTATAATATAAAGTATTTTCAATTATACACTGCATATTACGTTATATTATAAGGTATTTTCAACGATACACTGCATATTACGTTATATTATAAAGTATTTTCAATGATACACAGCATATTACGTTATATTATAAGGTATTTTCAACGATACACTGCATATTACGTTATATTATAAAGTATTTTCAATGATTCACTGCTTATTACGTTATATTAAAATGTATGTTCAATGATACACTGCATATTACATTATTTTATAAGGTATTTTCAATGCTACACTGCATATTACGTTATATTCTAAGGTATTTTCAATGATATACATCATATTACGTTATATTATAAAGTACTTTCATTGATACACTGCATATTACATTATTTTATAAGGTATTTTCAATGACACACTGCATATTACGTTATATTAAATGTATGTTCAATGATACACTGCATATTACATTATAATATAAGGTATTTTCAATTATACACTGCATATTACGTTATATTATAAGGTATTTTCAATGATACACAGCATATTACGTTATATTATAAGGTATTTTCAATGATACACTGCATATTACGTTATATTATAAGGTATTTTCAGTGATAGACTGGATATTACGTTATATTATAAGGTATTTTCAATGATACACTGCATATTGCGTTATATTATAAGGTATTTTCAATGATACACTGCATATTACGTTATATTATAAGGTATTTTCAATGATAGACTATATAGTACGTTATATTATAAGGTATTTCAAATGGTAGACTGCATATTACATTATATTAAAAGGTATTTTCAATGATACACTGCATATTACGTTATATTATAAGGTATTTTCATTGATAGACTGCATATTACCTGATATAATAAGGTATGTTCAATGAAAGACTGCAAATATCACGTTATATTATAAGGTATTTTCAATGGTACACTGCATATTACGTTATATTATAAGGTATTTTCAATTATACACTGCATATTAGGTTATATTATAAGGTATTTTCAATGATACACTGCATATTACGTTATATTATAAGGTATTTTCAATGATAGACTGGATATTACGTTATATTATAAGGTATTTCAAATGGTAGACTGCATATTACATTATATTAAAAGGTATTTTCAATGATACACTGCATATTACGTTATATTATAAGGTATTTTCATTGATAGACTGCATATTACCTTATATAATAAGGTATTTTCAATGATAGACTGCAAATATCACGTTATATTGTAAGGTATTTTCAATGATACACTGCATATTACGTTATACTATATGGTATTTTCAATGATAGACTGCATATTACCTTATACTATATGGTATTTCCAATGATAGACTGCATATTACATTGTATTATAAGTTATTTTCAATGATACACTGCATATTACGTTATATTATAAGGTATTTTCAATGATACACTGCATATTACCTTATACTATATGGTATTTCCAATGATAGACTGCATATTACATTATATTAAAAGGTATTTTCAATGATACACTGCATATTACGTTATATTATAAGGTATTTTCATTGATAGACTGCATATTACCTTATATAATAAGGTATTTTCAATTATAGACTGCAAATATCACGTTATATTGTAAGGTATTTTCAATGATACACTGCATATTACGTTATACTATATGGTATTTTCAATGATAGACTGGATATTACCTTATACTATATGGTATTTCCAATGATAGACTGCATATTACATTGTATTATAAGGTATTTTCAATGATACACTGCATATTACGTTATATTATAAGGTATTTTCAATGATATACTGCATATTAGGTTATATTATAAGGTATTTTCAATGATACACTGCATATTACGATATATTATCAGGTATTTTCAATGATACACTGCATATTACGTTACATTATAAGGTATTTTCAATTATAGACTGCATATTACATTACATTGTAAAGTATTTTCAATGATACACTGCATATTACATTATTTTATAATGTATTTTCAATGATACACTGCATATTACGTTATATTATAAGGTATTTTCAATGATACACTGCATATTACCTTATACTATATGGTATTTCCAATGATAGACTGCATATTACATTATATTAAAAGGTATTTTCAATGATACACTGCATATTACGTTATATTATAAGGTATTTTCATTGATAGACTGCATATTACCTTATATAATAAGGTATTTTCAATTATAGACTGCAAATATCACGTTATATTGTAAGGTATTTTCAATGATACACTGCATATTACGTTATACTATATGGTATTTTCAATGATAGACTGGATATTACCTTATACTATATGGTATTTCCAATGATAGACTGCATATTACATTGTATTATAAGGTATTTTCAATGATACACTGCATATTACGTTATATTATAAGGTATTTTCAATGATATACTGCATATTAGGTTATATTATAAGGTATTTTCAATGATACACTGCATATTACGATATATTATCAGGTATTTTCAATGATACACTGCATATTACGTTACATTATAAGGTATTTTCAATTATAGACTGCATATTACATTACATTGTAAAGTATTTTCAATGATACACTGCATATTACATTATTTTATAATGTATTTTCAATGATACACTGCATATTACGTTATTTTATATAGTATTTTCAATGATATACATCATATTACATTACATTATAAGGTATTTTCAATGATACACTGCATATTAGGTTATATTATAAGGTATTTTCAATGATACACTGCATATTACGTTATATTATCAGGTATTTTCAATGATACACTAAATAGTACGTTATATTATAAGGTATTTCAAATGGTAGACTGCATATTACATTATATTAAAAGGTATTTTCAATGATACACTGCGTATTACGTTATATTATAAGGTATTCTCATTGATAGACTGCATATTACCTTATATAATGAGGTATTTTCAATGATAGACTGCAAATATCACGTTATATTATAAGGTATTTTCATTGATACACTGCATATTACGTTATACTATATGGTATTTTCAAAGATACACTGAATATTACGTTATATTATAAGGTATTTTCAATGATACACTGCATATTGCGTTATATTATATGGTATTTCCAATGATAGACTGCATATTACATTGTATTATAAGTTATTTTCAATGATACACTGCATATTACGTTATATTATAAGGTATTTTCAATGATACACTGCATATTACGTTATACTATATGGTATTTTCAATGATAGACTGCATATTACCTTATACTATATGGTATTTCCAATGATAGACTGCATATTACATTGTATTATAAGGTATTTTCAATGATACACTGCATATTACGTTATATTATAAGGTATTTTCAATGATACACTGCATATTACGTTATATTATAAGGTATTTTCAAAGATACACTGAATATTACGTTATATTATAAGGTATTTTCAATGATACACTGCATATTGCGTTATATTATAAGGTATTTTCAATGATACACTGCACATTACATTACATTATAAGGTATTTTCAATGATACACTGCATATTACATTATTTTGTAATGTATTTTCAATGATACACTGCATATTACGTTATTTTATAAAGTATTTTCAATGATATACATCATATTACATTACATTATAAGGTATTTTCAATGATACACTGCATATTACGTTATATGAAAATGTATGTTCAATGATACACTGCATATTACGTTATATTATAAGGTATTTTCAATGATAGACTGCATATTACCTTATATAATAAGGTATTTTCAATGATAGACTGCAAATATCACGTTATATTATAAGGTATTTTCAATGCTACACTGCATATTAGGTTATATTATAAGGTATTTTCAATGATACACTGCATATTACGTTATATTATATGGTACTTTCAATGATACAATGCATATTATTATATGTTACAAGACATTTTCAATGATACACTGCATATTAGGTTATATTATAAGGTATTTTCAATGATACACAGCATATTACGTTATATTATAAGGCGTTTTCAATGATACACTACAAATTACAATATATTATAAGGTATTTCCAAGGATACACTATAAATTACGATATATTATCAGGTATTTTCAATGATACACTGCATATTACGTTATTTTATATAGTATTTTCAATGACATACATCATATTACATTACATTATAAGGTATTTTCAATGATACACTGCATATTAGGTTATATTATAAGGTATTTTCAATGATACACTGCATATTACGTTATATTATCAGGTATTTTCAATGATACACTAAATAGTACGTTATATTATAAGGTATTTCAAATGGTAGACTGCATATTACATTATATTAAAAGGTATTTTCAATGATACACTGCATATTACGTTATATTATAAGGTATTCTCATTGATAGACTGCATATTAACTTATATAATAAGGTATTTTCAATGATAGACTGCAAATATTACGTTATATTATAAGGTATTTTCATTGATACACTGCATATTACGTTATACTATATGGTATTTTCAATGATAGACTGCATATTACGTTATATTATATGGTATTTCCAATGATAGACTGCATATTACATTGTATTATAAGGTATTTTCAATGATACACTGCATATTACGTTATATTATAAGGTATTTTCGATGATACACTGCATATTAGGTTATATTATAAGGTATGTTCAATGATACACTGCATATTACGTTATATTATCAGGTATTTTTTTAATGATTCACTAAATAGTACGTTATATTATAAGGTATTTCAAATGGTAGACTGCATATTACATTATATTAAAAGGTATTTTCAATGATACACTGCATATTACGTTATATTATAAGGTATTTTCAATGATACACTGCATATTACGTTATATTATAAGGTATTTTCAATGATACACTGCATATTACGTTACATTATAAGGTATTTTCAATGATACACTGCATATTACGTTATATTATAAGGTATTTTCAATGATACACTGCATATTACGTTATATTATAAGGTATTTTCAATGATATACATCATATTACATTACACCATAAGGTATTTTTAATGATACACTGCATATTACGTTATATTCTAAGGTATTTTCAATGATACACAGCATATTACGTTACATTATAAAGTATTTACAATGATTCACTGCGTATTACGTTATATTAAAATGTATGTTCAATGATACACTGCATATTACATTATAACATAAGGTATTTTCAATTATACACTGCATATTACGTTATAATATAAGGTATTTTCAATGATACACTGCACATTACATTACATTATAAGGTATTTTCAATGATACACTAAATAGTACGTTATATTATAAGGTATTGTCAATGATACACGGCATATTACGTTATATTATAAAGTATTTTCAATGATTCACTGCTTATTACGTTATATTAAAATGTATGTTCAATGATACACTGCATATTACATTATATTATAAGGTACTTTCAATGCTACACTGCATATTACGTTATATTCTAAGGTATTTTCAATGATATACATCATATTACGATATATTATAAAGTACTTTCATTGATACACTGCATATTACATTATTTTATAAGGTATTCTCAATGACACACTGCATATTACGTTATATTATAAGGTATTTTCAATGATACACTGCACATTACATTACATTATGAATTTTCACTGATACACTGCATATTACGTTATATTACAAAGTATTTTCAATGATATGCATCATGTTACGTTATATTATAAAGTACTTTCAATGATACACTGCATATTACAATATATTACAAGGTATTTTCAATCATACACTGCATATTACGATATATTATAAGGTATTTTCAATGATATACATCATATTACGTTATATTATAAAGTACTTTCATTGATACACTGCATATTACATTATTTTATAAGGTATTTTCAATGACACACTGCATATTACGTTATATTATAAGATATTTTCAATGATACACTGCATATTACATTACATTATAAGGTATTTTCAATGATACACTGCATATTACGTTATATTCTAAGGTATTTTCAATGATACACAGCATATTACGTTACATTATAAAGTATTTTCAATGATTCACTGCATATTACGTTATATTAAAATGTATGTTCAATGATACACTGCATATTACATTATAATATAAGGTATTTTCAATAATACACTGCATATTACGTTATATTATAAGGTATTTTCAATGATACACTGCACATTACATTACATTATAAGGTATGTTCAATGATACACTGCATATTGCATTATATTATAAGGTATTTTCAATGATACACTGCATATTACGTTATATTACAAGGTATTTTCAATGATATACATCATATTACGTTATATTATAAAGTACTTTCATTGATACACTGCATATTACATTATTTTATAAGGTATTTTCAATGACACACTGCATATTACGTTATATTATAAGGTATTTTCAATGATACATTGCACATTACATTACATTATAAATATTCAGTGATACACTGCATATTACGTTATATTACAAGGTATTTTCAATGATATACATCATGTTACGTTATATTATAAAGTACTTTCAATGACACACTGCATATTACGTTATATTATAAGGTATTTTCAATCATACACTGCATATTACGTTATATTATAAGATATTTTCAATGATACACTGCACATTACATTACATTATAAGGTATTTTCAATGATACACTGCATATTACGGTATATTCTAAGGTATTTTCAATGATACACAGCATATTACGTTACATTATAAAGTATTTACAATGATTCACTGCGTATTACGTTATATTAAAATGTATGTTCAATGATACACTGCATATTACATTATAACATAAGGTATTTTCAATTATACACTGCATATTACGTTATAATATAAGGTATTTTCAATGATACACTGCACATTACATTACATTATAAGGTATTTTCAATGATACACTGCATATTACGTTATATACTAAGGTATTTTCAATGATACACAGCATATTACGTTACATTATAAAGTATTTTCAATGATTCACTGCTTATTACGTTATATTAAAATGTATGTTCAATGATACACTGCATATTACGTTATATTATAAGGTATTTTCGATGATACACTGCATATTAGGTTATATTATAAGGTATGTTCAATGATACACTGCATATTACGTTATATTATAAGGTATTTTCAATGATACACTGCACATTACATTACATTATGAATTTTCAGTGATACACAGCATATTACGTTATATTACAAAGTATTTTCAATGATATGCATCATGTTACGTTATATTATAAAGTACTTTCAATGATACACTGCATATTACAATATATTACAAGGTATTTTCAATCATACACTGCATATTACGTTATATTATAAGGTATTTTCAATGATATACATCATATTACGTTATATTATAAAGTACTTTCATTGATACACTGCATATTACATTATTTTATAAGGTATTTTCAATGACACACTGCATATTACGTTATATTATAAGGTATTTTCAATGATACACTGCACATTACATTACATTATAAATTTTCAGTGATACACTGCATATTACGTTATATTACAAGGTATTTTCAATGATATACATCATGTTACGTTATATTATAAAGTACTTTCAATGACACACTGCATATTACGTTATATTATAAGGTATTTTCAATCATACACTGCATATTACGTTATATTATAAGATATTTTCAATGATACACTGCACATTACATTACATTATAAGGTATTTTCAATGATACACTGCATATTACGTTATATTCTAAGGTATTTTCAATGATACACAGCATATTACGTTACATTATAAAGTATTTACAATGATTCACTGCGTATTACGTTATATTAAAATGTATGTTCAATGATACACTGCATATTACAGTATTTTATAACGTTATATTATTATTATGCGTTATACACTGCATATTACGTTATATTATCAGGTATTTTCAATGATAGACTGCATATTACGTTATATTATGAGGTATTTTCAATGATACACTGCATATTACCTTATATTATCAGGTATTTTTCATGATAGACTACATGCTACGTTATATTTTAAGGTATTTTCAATGATACACTGCATATTACATTACATTATAAGGTATTTTCAATGATACACTGCATATTACGTTATATTATCAGGTATTTTCAATGATACACTAAATAGTACGTTATATTATAAGGTATTTCAAATGGTAGACTGCATATTACATTATATTAAAAGGTATTTTCAATGATACACTGCATATTACGTTATATTATAAGGTATTCTCATTGATAGACTGCATATTACCTTATATAATAAGGTATTTTCAATGATACACTGCATATTACGTTATAATATCAGGTATTTTCAATGATACACTGCACATTACATTACATTATAAATTTTCAGTGATACACTGCATATTACGTTATATTACAAGGTATTTTCAATGATATACATCATGTTACGTTATATTATAAAGTCCTTTCAATGACACACTGCATATTACGTTATATTATAAGGTATTTTCAATCATACACTGCATATTACGTTATATTATAAGATATTTTCAATGATACACTGCATATTACATTACATTATAAGGTATTTTCAATGATACACTGCATATTACGTTATATTCTAAGGTATTTTCAATGATACACAGCATATTACGTTACATTATAAAGTATTTTCAATGATTCACTGCATATTACGTTATATTAAAATGTATGTTCAATGATACACTGCATATTACATTATAATATAAGGTATTTTCAATAATACACTGCATATTACGTTATATTATAAGGTATTTTCAATGATACAATGCACATTACATTACATTATAAGGTATGTTCAATGATACACTGCATATTACATTATATTATAAGGTATTTTCAATGATACACTGCATATTACGTTATATTATAAGGTATTTTCAATGATACACTGCACATTACATTACATTATAAATTTTCAGTGATACACTGCATATTACGTTATATTACAAGGTATTTTCAATGATATACATCATGTTACGTTATATTATAAAGTACTTTCAATGACACACTGCATATTACGTTATATTATAAGGTATTTTCAATCATACACTGCATATTACGTTATATTATAAGATATTTTCAATGATACACTGCACATTACATTACATTATAAGGTATTTTCAATGATACACTGCATATTACGTTATATTATAAGGTATTCTCATTGATAGACTGCATATTACCTTATATAATAAGGTATTTTCAATGATAGACTGCAAATATTACGTTATATTATAAGGTATTTTCATTGATACACTGCATATTACGTTATACTATATGGTATTTTCAACGATAGACTGCATATTACGTTATATTATATGGTATTTCCAATGATAGACTGCATATTACATTGTATTATAAGGTATTTTCAATGATACACTGCATATTACGTTATATTATAAGGTATTTTCGATGATACACTGCATATTAGGTTATATTATAAGGTATGTTCAATGATACACTGCATATTACGTTATAATATCAGGTATTTTCAATGATACACTGCACATTACATTACATTATAAATTTTCAGTGATACACTGCATATTACGTTATATTACAAGGTATTTTCAATGATATACATCATGTTACGTTATATTATAAAGTCCTTTCAATGACACACTGCATATTACGTTATATTATAAGGTATTTTCAATGATACACTGCATATTACGTTATATTATAAGATATTTTCAATGATACACTGCATATTACATTACATTATAAGGTATTTTCAATGATACACTGCATATTACGTTATATTCTAAGGTATTTTCAATGATACACAGCATATTACGTTACATTATAAAGTATTTTCAATGATTCACTGCATATTACGTTATATTAAAATGTATGTTCAATGATACACTGCATATTACATTATAATATAAGGTATTTTCAATAATACACTGCATATTACGTTATATTATAAGGTATTTTCAATGATACACTGCACATTACATTACATTATAAGGTATGTTCAATGATACACTGCATATTACATTATATTATAAGGTATTTTCAATGATACACTGCATATTACGTTATATTACAAGGTATTTTCAATGATATACATCATATTACGTTATATTATAAAGTACTTTCATTGATACACTGCATATTACATTATTTTATAAGGTATTTTCAATGACACACTGCATATTACGTTATATTATAAGGTATTTTCAATGATACACTGCACATTACATTACATTATAAATTTTCAGTGATACACTGCATATTACGTTATATTACAAGGTATTTTCAATGATATACATCATGTTACGTTATATTATAAAGTACTTTCAATGACACACTGCATATTACGTTATATTATAAGGTATTTTCAATCATACACTGCATATTACGTTATATTATAAGATATTTTCAATGATACACTGCACATTACATTACATTATAAGGTATTTTCAATGATACACTGCATATTACGTTATATTCTAAGGTATTTTCAATGATACACAGCATATTACGTTACATTATAAAGTATTTACAATGATTCACTGCGTATTACGTTATATTAAAATGTATGTTCAATGATACACTGCATATTACAGTATTTTATAACGTTATATTATTATTATGCGTTATACACTGCATATTACGTTATATTATCAGGTATTTTCAATGATAGACTGCATATTACGTTATATTATGAGGTATTTTCAATGATACACTGCATATTACCTTATATTATCAGGTATTTTTCATGATAGACTACATGCTACGTTATATTTTAAGGTATTTTCAATGATACACTGCATATTACATTACATTATAAGGTATTTTCAATGATACACTGCATATTACGTTATATTATCAGGTATTTTCAATGATACACTAAATAGTACGTTATATTATAAGGTATTTCAAATGGTAGACTGCATATTACATTATATTAAAAGGTATTTTCAATGATACACTGCATATTACGTTATATTATAAGGTATTCTCATTGATAGACTGCATATTACCTTATATAATAAGGTATTTTCAATGATAGACTGCAAATATTACGTTATATTATAAGGTATTTTCATTGATACACTGCATATTACGTTATACTATATGGTATTTTCAACGATAGACTGCATATTACGTTATATTATATGGTATTTCCAATGATAGACTGCATATTACATTGTATTATAAGGTATTTTCAATGATACACTGCATATTACGTTATATTATAAGGTATTTTCGATGATACACTGCATATTAGGTTATATTATAAGGTATGTTCAATGATACACTGCATATTACGTTATAATATCAGGTATTTTCAATGATACACTGCACATTACATTACATTATAAATTTTCAGTGATACACTGCATATTACGTTATATTACAAGGTATTTTCAATGATATACATCATGTTACGTTATATTATAAAGTCCTTTCAATGACACACTGCATATTACGTTATATTATAAGGTATTTTCAATCATACACTGCATATTACGTTATATTATAAGATATTTTCAATGATACACTGCATATTACATTACATTATAAGGTATTTTCAATGATACACTGCATATTACGTTATATTCTAAGGTATTTTCAATGATACACAGCATATTACGTTACATTATAAAGTATTTTCAATGATTCACTGCATATTACGTTATATTAAAATGTATGTTCAATGATACACTGCATATTACATTATAATATAAGGTATTTTCAATAATACACTGCATATTACGTTATATTATAAGGTATTTTCAATTATACACTGCACATTACATTACATTATAAGGTATGTTCAATGATACACTGCATATTACATTATATTATAAGGTATTTTCAATGATACACTGCATATTACGTTATATTACAAGGTATTTTCAATGATATACATCATATTACGTTATATTATAAAGTACTTTCATTGATACACTGTATATTACATTATTTTATAAGGTATTTTCAATGACACACTGCATATTACGTTATATTATAAGGTATTTTCAATGATACACTGCACATTACATTACATTATAAATATTCAGTGATACACTGCATATTACGTTATATTACAAGGTATTTTCAATGATATACATCATGTTACGTTATATTATAAAGTACTTTCAATGACACACTGCATATTACGTTATATTATAAGGTATTTTCAATCATACACTGCATATTACGTTATATTATAAGATATTTTCAATGATACACTGCACATTACATTACATTATAAGGTATTTTCAATGATACACTGCATATTACGTTATATTCTAAGGTATTTTCAATGATACACAGCATATTACGTTACATTATAAAGTATTTACAATGATTCACTGCGTATTACGTTATATTAAAATGTATGTTCAATGATACACTGCATATTACATTATAACATAAGGTATTTTCAATTATACACTGCATATTACGTTATAATATAAGGTATTTTCAATGATACACTGCACATTACATTACATTATAAGGTATTTTCAATGATACACTAAATAGTACGTTATATTATAAGGTATTGTCAATGATACACGGCATATTACGTTATATTATAAAGTATTTTCAATGATTCACTGCTTATTACGTTATATTAAAATGTATGTTCAATGATACACTGCATATTACATTATATTATAAGGTACTTTCAATGCTACACTGCATATTACGTTATATTCTAAGGTATTTTCAATGATATACATCATATTACGTTATATTATAAAGTACTTTCATTGATACACTGCATATTACATTATTTTATAAGGTATTCTCAATGACACACTGCATATTACGTTATATTATAAGGTATTTTCAATGATACACTGCACATTAAATTACATTATGAATTTTCAGTGATACACTGCATATTACGTTATATTACAAAGTATTTTCAATGATATGCATCATGTTACGTTATATTATAAAGTACTTTCAATGATACACTGCATATTACAATATATTACAAGGTATTTTCAATCATACACTGCATATTACGTTATATTATAAGGTATTTTCAATGATATACATCATATTACGTTATATTATAAAGTACTTTCATTGATACACTGCATATTACATTATTTTATAAGGTATTTTCAATGACACACTGCATATTACGTTATATTATAAGGTATTTTCAATGATACACTGCACATTACATTACATTATAAATTTTCAGTGATACACTGCATATTACGTTATATTACAAGGTATTTTCAATGATATACATCATGTTACGTTATATTATAAAGTCCTTTCAATGACACACTGCATATTACGTTATATTATAAGGTATTTTCAATCATACACTGCATATTACGTTATATTATAAGATATTTTCAATGATACACTGCATATTACATTACATTATAAGGTATTTTCAATGATACACTGCATATTACGTTATATTCTAAGGTATTTTCAATGATACACAGCATATTACGTTACATTATAAAGTATTTTCAATGATTCACTGCATATTACGTTATATTAAAATGTATGTTCAATGATACACTGCATATTACATTATAATATAAGGTATTTTCAATAATACACTGCATATTACGTTATATTATAAGGTATTTTCAATGATACACTGCACATTACATTACATTATAAGGTATGTTCAATGATACACTGCATATTGCATTATATTATAAGGTATTTTCAATGATACACTGCATATTACGTTATATTACAAGGTATTTTCAATGATATACATCATATTACGTTATATTATAAAGTACTTTCATTGATACACTGCATATTACATTATTTTATAAGGTATTTTCAATGACACACTGCATATTACGTTATATTATAAGGTATTTTCAATGATACACTGCACATTACATTACATTATAAATTTTCAGTGATACACTGCATATTACGTTATATTACAAGGTATTTTCAATGATATACATCATGTTACGTTATATTATAAAGTACTTTCAATGACACACTGCATATTACGTTATATTATAAGGTAGTTTCAATCATACACTGCATATTACGTTATATTATAAGATATTTTCAATGATACACTGCACATTACATTACATTATAAGGTATTTTCAATGATACACTGCATATTACGTTATATTCTAAGGTATTTTCAATGATACACAGCATATTACGTTACATTATAAAGTATTTACAATGATTCACTGCGTATTACGTTATATTAAAATGTATGTTCAATGATACACTGCATATTACATTATAACATAAGGTATTTTCAATTATACACTGCATATTACGTTATAATATAAGGTATTTTCAATGATACACTGCACATTACATTGCATTATAAGGTATTTTCAATGATACACTAAATAGTACGTTATATTATAAGGTATTGTCAATGATACACGGCATATTACGTTATATTATAAAGTATTTTCAATGATTCACTGCTTATTACGTTATATTAAAATGTATGTTCAATGATACACTGCATATTACATTATATTATAAGGTACTTTCAATGCTACACTGCATATTACGTTATATTCTAAGGTATTTTCAATGATATACATCATATTACGTTATATTATAAAGTACTTTCATTGATACACTGCATATTACATTATTTTATAAGGTATTCTCAATGACACACTGCATATTACGTTATATTATAAGGTATTTTCAATGATACACTGCACATTAAATTACATTATGAATTTTCAGTGATACACTGCATATTACGTTATATTATAAAGTATTTTCAATGAATCCCTGCATATTACGTTATATTATTAGGTATTTTCAAAGATACACTGCCTATTACGTTGTATTATAAGGTATTTTCATTGAAACACTGCATATTAAGTTATATTATAACGTATTTTCAATGATACACTCAACATTACGTTATATTTTAAGGTATTTTCAATGATACACTGCATATTACATTATATTATAAAGTATTTTCAATGATACACTGCATATTACGTTATATTATAAGGTATTTTCAATGATACAGTGCATATTACGTTATATTATGAGGTATTTTTAATGATTCACTGCATATTACGTTATATTATCAGGTATTTTCAATGATACACTGCATATTACATTACATTATAAGGTATTTTCAATGATACACTGCATATTACATTATATTATAAAGTATTTTCAATGATAGACTGCATATTACGTTATATTATAAGGTATTTTGAATGATACACTGCATATTACATTATATTATAAGGTATTTTCAACGATACACAGCATATTACGTTACATTATAAAGTATTTTAAATGATACACTGCATATTAAGTTATATTATCAGGTATTATCAATGATACACTGCATATTACATTATATTACAAGGTATTTTCAATGATACACTGCATATTACGTTATATTATGAGGTATTTTCAATGATGGACTGCATATTACGTTATATTATGAGGTACTTTCATTGATACACTGCATATTACATTATTTTATAAGGTATTTTCAATGACACACTGCATATTACGTTATATTTTAAGCTATTTTCAATGATACACTGCATATTACGTTATATTATAAGGTATTTTCAATGATACAGTGCATATTACGTTATATTATAAGGTATTTTCAATGATAGACTGCATATTACGTTATATTATAAGGAATTTTCAATGATAGACTGCATAGTACGTTATATTATGAGGTATTTTCAATGATACACTGCATATTACATTATATTATAAGGTATTTTAATGATACACTGCACATTACGTTATATTTTAAGGTATTTTCAATGATACACTGCATATTACATTATACTATATTATAAAGTATTTTCAATGATACACTGCATATTACGTTATATTATAAGGTATTTTCAATGATACAGTGCATATTACGTTATATTATAAGGTATTTTCATTGATACACTGCATATTAAGTTATATTATAAGGTATTTTCATTGATACACTTCATATTAAGTTATATTATAAGGTATTTTCAATGATACACTGCATATTACATTATATTTTAAGCTATTTTCAATGATACACTGCATATTACATTATATTATAAAGTATTTTCAATGATACACTGCATATTACGTTATATTATAAGGTATTTTCAATGATAGACTGCATACTACGTTATATTATAAGGTATTTTCAATGATAGACTGCATATTACATTATATTATAAGGTATTTTCAATGATAGACTGCATATTACGTTATATTATAAGGTATTATCAATGATACACTGCATATTACATTATATTACAAGGTATTTTCAATGATACACTGCATATTACGTTATATTATGAGGTATTTTGAATGATGGACTGCATATTACGTTATATTATGAGGTACTTTCATTGATACACTGCATATTACATTATTTTATAAGGTATTTTCAATGACACACTGCATATTACGTTATATTATGAGGTATTTTGAATGATGGACTGCATATTACGTTATATTATGAGGTACTTTCATTGATACACTGCATATTACATTATTTTATAAGGTATTTTCAATGACACACTGCATATTACGTTATATTATAAGGTATTTTCAATGATACACTGCACATTACATTACATTATAAATTTTCAGTGATACACTGAATATTACGTTATATTACAAGGTATTTTCAATGATATACATCATGTTACGTTATATTATAAAGTACTTTCAATGACACACTGCATATTACGTTATATTATAAGGTATTTTCAATCATACACTGCATATTACGTTATATTATAAGATATTTTCAATGATACTCTGCACATTACATTACATTATAAGGTATTTTCAATGATACACTGCATATTACGTTATATTCTAAGGTATTTTCAATGATACACAGCATATTACGTTACATTATAAAGTATTTACAATGATTCACTGCGTATTACGTTATATTAAAATGTATGTTCAATGATACACTGCATATTACATTATAATATAAGGTATTTTCAATTATACACTGCATATTACGTTATATTATAAGGTATTTTCAATGATACACTGCACATTACATTACATTATAAGGTATTTTCAATGATACACTGCATATTACGTTATATTATTAGGTATTTTCAATGATAGACTGCATATCACGTTATATTACATGGTATTTTCAATGATACACTGCATATTACAGTATTTTATAACGTCATATTATTATTATGCGTTATACACTGCATATTACGTTATATTATCAGGTATTTTCAATGATAGACTGCATATTACGTTATATTATGAGGTATTTTCAATGATACACTGCATATTACCTTATATTATCAGGTATTTTCAATGATACACTGCACATTACATTACATTATAAGGTATTTTCAATGATACACTGCATATTACGTTATATTATTAGGTATTTTCAATGACACACTGCATATTACGTTATATTATAAGGTATTTTCAATGATACACTGCACATTACATTACATTATAAATTTTCAGTGATACACTGCATATTACGTTATATTACAAGGTATTTTCAATGATATACATCATGTTACGTTATATTATAAAGTACTTTCAATGACACACTGCATATTACGTTATATTATAAGGTATTTTCAATCATACACTGCATATTACGTTATATTATAAGATATTTTCAATGATACTCTGCACATTACATTACATTATAAGGTATTTTCAATGATACACTGCATATTACGTTATATTCTAAGGTATTTTCAATGATACACAGCATATTACGTTACATAATAAAGTATTTACAATGATTCACTGCGTATTACGTTATATTAAAATGTATGTTCAATGATACACTGCATATTACATTATAATATAAGGTATTTTCAATTATACACTGCATATTACGTTATATTATAAGGTATTTTCAATGATACACTGCACATTACATTACATTATAAGGTATTTTCAATGATACACTGCATATTACGTTATATTATTAGGTATTTTCAATGATAGACTGCATATCACGTTATATTACATGGTATTTTCAATGATACAATGCATATTACGTTATATGATAAGGTATTTTCAATGACACACTGCATATTACGTTATATTATGAGGTATTCTTAATGATTCACTGCATATTACGTTATATTATCAGGTATTTTCAATGATACACTGCATATTACATTACATTATAAGGTATTTTCAATGATACACTGCATATTACATTATATTATAAGGTATTTTCATTGATACACAGCATATTAAGTTATATTATAAGGTATTTTCAATGATACACTGCATATTACATTATATTTTAAGCTATTTTCAATGATACACTGCATATTACGTTATATTATAAGGTATTTTCAATGATACAGTGCATATTACGTTATATTATAAGGTATTTTCAATGATAGACTGCATATTACGTTATATTATAAGGAATTTTCAATGATAGACTGCATAGTACGTTATATTATGAGGTATTTTCAATGATACACTGCATATTACATTATATTATAAGGTATTTTAATGATACACTGCACATTACGTTATATTTTAAGGTATTTTCAATGATACACTGCATATTACATTATATTATAAAGTATTTTCAATGATACACTGCATATTACGTTATATTATAAGGTATTTTCATTGATACACTGCATATTAAGTTATATTATAAGGTATTTTCATTCATACACTTCATATTAAGTTATATTATAAGGTATTTTCAATGATACACTGCATATTACATTATATTTTAAGCTATTTTCAATGATACACTGCATATTACATTATATTATAAAGGATTTTCAATGATACACTGCATATTACGTTATATTATAAGGTATTTTCAATGATAGACTGCATATTACTTTAGATTATAAAGTATTTTCAATGGTACACTGCATATTACATTATATTATAAAGTATTTTCAATGATACACTGCATATTACGTTATATTATAAGGTATTTTTCATGATAGACTGCATACTACGTTATATTATAAGGTATTTTCAATGATAGACTGCATATTACATTATATTATAAGGTATTTTCAATGATAGACTGCATATTACGTTATATTATAAAGTATTTTGAATGATACACTGCATATTACATTATATTATAAGGTATTTTCAACGATACACAGCATATTACGTTACATTATAAAGTATTTTAAATGATACACTGCATATTAAGTTATATTATCAGGTATTATCAATGATACACTGCATATTACATTATATTACAAGGTATTTTCAATGATACACTGCATATTACGTTATATTATGAGGTATTTTCAATGATACACTGCATATTTCGTTATATTATAAGGTATTTTCAAAGATACACTGCATATTTCGTTATATTATAAGGTATTTTCAATGATACACTGCATATTACGTTATATTATATGGTATTTTCAATGATACACTGCATATTACGTTATATTATAAGGTATTTTCAATGATACACTGAATATTACGCTATATATTATATATATATGAATATTACGCTATATAGAATATTACGTTATATTACGCTATATTATAAGGCATTTTCAATGATACACTGCATATTACGTTATATTATAAGGTATTTTCAATGATAAACTACGCTGTATTATAAGGTATTTTCAATGATACACTGCATATTTCGTTATATTATAAGGTATTTTCAAAGATACACTGCATATTACGTTATATTATAAGGTATTTTCAATGATACACTGCATATTACGCTATATTATAAGGTATTTTCAATGATACACTGTATATTACGTTATATTATAAGGTATTTTTCATGATAGACTGCATACTACGTTATATTATAAGGTATTTTCAATGATAGACTGCATATTACATTATATTATAAGGTATTTTCAATGATAGACTGCATATTACGTTATATTATAAAGTATTTTGAATGATACACTGCATATTACATTATATTATAAGGTATTTTCAACGATACACAGCATATTACGTTACATTATAAAGTATTTTAAATGATACACTGCATATTAAGTTATATTATCAGGTATTATCAATGATACACTGCATATTACATTATATTACAAGGTATTTTCAATGATACACTGCATATTACGTTATATTATGAGGTATTTTCAATGATGGACTGCATATTACGTTATATTATGAGGTACTTTCATTGATACACTGCATATTACGTTATTTTATAAGGTATTTTCAATGACACACTGCATATTACGTTATATTATAAGGTATTTTCAATGATACACTGCACATTACATTACATTATAAATTTTCAGTGATACACTGCATATTACGATATATTACAAGGTATTTTCAATGATATACATCATGTTACGTTATATTATAAAGTACTTTCAATGACACACTGCATATTACGTTATATTATAAGGTATTTTCAATCATACACTGCATATTACGTTATATTATAAGATATTTTCAATGATACACTGCACATTACATTACATTATAAGGTATTTTCAATGATACACTGCATATTACGTTATATTCTAAGGTATTTTCAATGATACACAGCATATTACGTTACATTATAAAGTATTTACAATGATTCACTGCGTATTACGTTATATTAAAATGTATGTTCAATGATACACTGCATATTACAGTATTTTATAAGGTATTTTCAATGATACACTGCATATTACGTTATATTATGAGGTATTTTCAATGATACACTGCATATTTCGTTATATTATAAGGTATTTTCAAAGATACACTGCATATTTCGTTATATTATAAGGTATTTTCAATGATACACTGCATATTACGTTATATTATATGGTATTTTCAATGATACACTGCATACTACGTTATATTATAAGGTATTTTCAATGATACACTGAATATTACGCTATATATTATATATATATGAATATTACGCTATATAGAATATTACGTTATATTACGCTATATTATAAGGCATTTTCAATGATACACTGCATATTACGTTATATTATAAGGTATTTTCAATGATAAACTACGCTGTATTATAAGGTATTTTCAATGATACACTGCATATTTCGTTATATTATAAGGTATTTTCAAAGATACACTGCATATTACGTTATATTATAAGGTATTTTCAATGATACACTGCATATTACGCTATATTATAAGGTATTTTCAATGATACACTGTATATTACGTTATATTATAAGGTATTTTCAATGATACACTGCATATTACGTTATATTATAAGGTATTTTCAATGATACACTGCATATTACGTTATATTATAAGGTATTTTCAATGATAAACTACGCTGTATTATAAGGTATTTTCAATGATACACTGCATATTTCGTTATATTATAAGGTATTTTAAAAGATACACTGCATATTACGTTATATTATAAGGTATTGTCAATGATAAACTACGCTGTATTATAAGGTATTTTCAATGATACACTGCATATTACGTTATATTATAAGGTATTTTCAATGATAAACTACGCTGTATTATAAGGTATTTTCAATGATACACTGCATATTACAGTATTTTATAACGTTATATTATTATTATGCGTTATACACTGCATATTACGTTATATTATCAGGTATTTTCAATGATAGACTGCATATTACGTTATATTATGAGGTATTTTCAATGATACACTGCATATTACCTTATATTATCAGGTATTTTTCATGATAGACTGCATGCTACGTTATATTTGAAGGTATTTTCAATGATACACTGCATATTACATTACATTATAAGGTATTTTCAATGATACAATGCATATTACGTGATATGATAAGGTATGTTCAATGACACACTGCATATTACAGTATTTTATAAGGTATTTTCAATGATACACTGCATATTACGTTATATTATGAGGTATTTTCAATGATACACTGCATATTTCGTTATATTATAAGGTATTTTCAAAGATACACTGCATATTTCTTTATATTATAAGGTATTTTCAATGATACACTGCATATTACGTTATATTATATGGTATTTTCAATGATACACTGCATATTACGTTATATTATAAGGTATTTTCAATGATACACTGAATATTACGCTATATTATAAGGCATTTTCAATGATACACTGCATATTACGTTATATTATAAGGTATTTTCAATGATAAACTACGCTGTATTATAAGGTATTTTCAATGATACACTGCATATTTCGTTATATTATAAGGTATTTTCAAAGATACACTGCATATTACGTTATATTATAAGGTATTTTCAATGATACACTGCATATTACGCTATATTATAAGGTATTTTCAATGATACACTGTATATTACGTTATATTATAAGGTATTTTCAATGATACACTGCATATTACGTTATATTATAAGGTATTTTCAATGATACACTGCATATTACGTTATATTATAAGGTATTTTCAATGATAAACTACGCTGTATTATAAGGTATTTTCAATGATACACTGCATATTTCGTTATATTATAAGGTATTTTAAAAGATACACTGCATATTACGTTATATTATAAGGTATTGTCAATGATAAACTACGCTGTATTATAAGGTATTTTCAATGATACACTGCATATTACGTTATATTATAAGGTATTTTCAATGATAAACTACGCTGTATTATAAGGTATTTTCAATGATACACTGCATATTTCGTTATATTATAAGGTATTTTCAAAGATACACTGCATATTACGTTATATTATAAGGTATTTTCAATGATACACTGTATATTACGTTATATTATAAGGTATTTTCAATGATACACTGTATATTACGTTATATTATAAGGTATTTTCAATGATACACTGCATATTACAGTATTTTATAACGTTATATTATTATTATGCGTTATACACTGCATATTACGTTATATTATCAGGTATTTTCAATGATAGACTGCATATTACGTTATATTATGAGGTTTTTTCAATGATACACTGCATATTACCTTATATTATCAGGTATTTTTCATGATAGACTGCATGCTACGTTATATTTGAAGGTATTTTCAATGATACACTGCATATTACATTACATTATAAGGTATTTTCAATGATACAATGCATATTACGTGATATGATAAGGTATGTTCAATGACACACTGCATATTACGTTATATTATGAGGTATTTTTAATGATTCACTGCTTATCACGTTATATTATAAGGTATTTTCAATGATACACTGCATATTACGTTATATTATAAGGTATTTTCAATGATAAACTACGCTGTATTATAAGGTATTTTCAATGATACACTGCATATTACATTATATTATAAGGTATTTTCAATGATACACTGAATATTACGCTATATTATAAGGCATTTTCAATGATACACTGCATATTACGTTATATTATAAGGTATTTTCAATGATAAACTACGCTGTATTGTAAGGTATTTTCAATGATACACTGCATATTTCGTTATATTATAAGGTATTTTCAAAGATACACTGCATATTACGTTATATTATAAGGTATTTTCAATGATACACTGCATATTACGCTATATTATAAGGTATTTTCAATGATACACTGTATATTACGTTATATTATAAGGTATTTTCAATGATACACTGCATATTACGTTATATTATAAGGTATTTTCAATGATAAACTACGAAATATTAGAAGGTATTTTCAATGATACACTGCATATTACGTTATATTATAAGGTATTTCCAATGATACACTGCATATTACGTTATATTATAAGGTATTTTCAATGATAAACTACGATATATTAGAAGGTATTTTCAAGGATACACTGCATATTTCGTTATATTATAAGGTATTTTCAATGAGAAACTGTATATTACGTTATATTATAAGGTATTTTCAATGATACACTGCATATTACATTATATTATAAGGTCTTTTCAATGACACACTGCATATTTCGTTATATTATAAGGTATTTTCAATGATAAACTGTATATTACGCTATATTATAAGGCATTTTCAATGATACACTGCATATTACGTTATATTATAAGGTATTTTCAATGATAAACTACGCTGTATTATAAGGTATTTTCAATGATACACTGCATATTTCGTTATATTATAAGGTATTTTCAATGATACACTGTATATTACGTTATATTATAAGGTATTTTCAATGATACACTGCATATTACGTTATATTATAAGGTATTTTCAATGATTCACTGCATATTACGTTATATTATGAGGTATTTTCAATGATGGACTGCATATTACGTTATATTATGAGGTACTTTCATTGATACACTGCATATTACATTATTTTATAAGGTATTTTCAATGACACACTGCATATTACGTTATATTATAAGGTATTTTCAATGATACACTGCACATTACATTACATTATAAATTTTCAGTGATACACTGCATATTACGATATATTACAAGGTATTTTCAATGATATACATCATGTTACGTTATATTATAAAGTACTTTCAATGACACACTGCATATTACGTTATATTATAAGGTATTTTCAATCATACACTGCATATTACGTTATATTATAAGATATTTTCAATGATACACTGCACATTACATTACATTATAAGGTATTTTCAATGATACACTGCATATTACGTTATATTCTAAGGTATTTTCAATGATACACAGCATATTACGTTACATTATAAAGTATTTTCAATGATTCACTGCATATTACGTTATATTAAAATGTATGTTCAATGATACACTGCATATTACGTTATATTATAAGGTATTTTCAATGATACACTGCATATTACGTTATATTATAAGGTATTTTCAATGATACACTGCATATTACATTATATTATAAGGTATTTTCAATGATACACTGCACATTACATTACATTATAAATTTTCAGTGATACACTGCATATTACGTTATATTACAAGGTATTTCCAATGATATACATCATGTTACGTTATATTATAAAGTACTTTCAATGACACACTGCATATTACGTTATATTATTAGGTATTTTCAATGATACACTAAAAAATTACTATATATTATAAGGTATTTCCAATGATACACTGCATATTACGTTATATTATAATGTATTTTCATTGATAGACTAGAATTACCATATATTCTACGGTATTTTCAATGATACACCGCATATTACGTTATATTATAAGGTATTTTCAATGATACACTGCATATTACGTTATATTATGAGGTATTTTCAATGATAGACTGCATATTAAGTTATATTACAAGGTATTTTCAATGATAGACTGCAAATATTACGTTATATTATAAGGTATTTTCAATGATACACTGCATATTTCGTTATATTATGAGGTATTTTCAATGATACACTGCATATTACGTTATATTATGAGGTATTTTCAATGATAGACTGCATATCACGTTATATTATAAGGTATTTTCAATGATAAACTACTATATATTATAAGGTATTTTCAATGATAGACTGCATATTACGTTATATTATAAGGTATTTTCATTGATAGACTAGAATTACCATATATTCTAAGGTATTTTCAATGATACACAGAATATTACGTTATATTATAAGGTATTTTCAATGATACACTGCATATCACGTTATATTATAAGGTATTTTCAATGATACACTGCATATTACATTATTTTATAAGGTATTTTTCATGATAGACTGCATACTACGTTATATTATGAGGTATTTTCAATGATAGACTGCATATTACATTATATTATAAGGTATTTTCAATGATAGACTGCATATTACGTTATATTATAAGGTATTTTCAATGATACACTGCATATTACGTTATATTATAAGGTATTTTCAATGATACACTGCATATTACGTTATATTATAAGGTATTTTCAATGATAGACTGCAAATATCACGTTATATTATAAGGTATTTTCAATGGTACACTGCATATTAGGTTATATTATAAGGTATTTTCAATGATACACTGCATATTACGTTATATTATAAGGTATTTTCAATGATACACTGCATATTACGTTATATTATAAGGTATTTTCATTGATAGACTGCATATTACTTTATATAATAAGGTATTTTCAATGATAGACTGCAAATATCACGTTATATTGTAAGGTATTTTCAATGATACACTGCATATTACGTTATATTATAAGGTATTTTCAATGATACACTGCATATTACGTTATATTATAAGGTATTTTCATTGATAGACTGCATATTACCTGATATAATAAGGTATGTTCAATGAAAGACTGCAAATATCACGATATATTATAAGGTATTTTCAATGGTACACTGCATATTAGGTTATATTATAACATATTTTCAATGATACACTGCATATTAGGTTATATTATAAGGTATTTTCTATGATATACATCATATTACAATATAGTATTAGGAATTTTCAATGATTCACTGCATATTACATTATATTATAAGGTATTTTCAATGATACACTGCATATTACGTTATATTAGAAGGTATTTTCAATGATACACTGCATATTACGTTATATTATAAGGTATTTTCAATGATACACTGCATATTACATTATATTATAAGGTATTTTCAATGATATACATCATATTACGTTATATTATAAAGTATTTTCAATGATACACTGCATATTACGTTATATTAAAATGTATGTTCAATGATACACTGCATATTACATTATAATTTAAGGTATTTTCAATTATACACTGCATATTACGTTATATTATAAGGTATTTTCAATGATACACTGCATATTAGGTTATATTATAAGGTATTTTCAATGATACACTGCATATTACGTTATATTATAAGGTATTTTCAACTATACACTAAATAGTACGTTATATTATAAGGTATTTTCAATGATGCACTGCATATTACGTTACATTATAAGGTATTTTCAATGATACACTGCATATTACGTTATATTACAAGGTATTTTCAATGATACACAGCATATTACGTTATATTATAAGGTATTTTCAATGATACACTGCATATTACGTTATATTATAAGGTATTTTTCATGATAGACTGCATACTACGTTATATTATGAGGTATTTTCAATGATAGACTGCATATTACATTATATTATAAGGTATTTTCAATGATAGACTGCATATTACGTTATATTATAAGGTATTTTCAATGATACAGTGCATATTACGTTATATTATAAGGTATTTTCATTGATACACTGCATATTAAGTTATATTATAAGGTATTTTCAATGATAGACTACAAATATTACGTTATATTATAAGGTATTTTCAATGATACACTGCATATTACGTTATATTATAAGGTATTTTCAATGATAGACTGCATATGACGTTATATTATAAGATGTTTTCAATGATAAACTACTATATATTATAAGGTATTTTCAATGATACACTACAGATTACGATATATTATAAGGTATTTTCATTGATAGACTAGAATTACCATATATTCTCAGGTATTTTCAATGATACACAGAATATTACGTTATATTATAAGGTATTTTCAATGATAAACTACTATATATTACAAGGTATTTTCGATGATACACTACAAATTACCATATATTCTAAGGTATTTTCAATGATAGACTGCATATTACATTATATTATAAGGTATTTTCAATGATAGACTGCATATTACGTTATATTATAAAGTACTTTCATTGATACACTGCATATTACATTATTTTATAAGGTATTTTCAATGATAGACTGCATATTACGTTATATTATAAAGTACTTTCATTGATACACTGCATATTACATTATTTTATAAGGTATTTTCAATGATAGACTGCATATTACGTTATATTATAAGGTATTTTCAATGATACAGTGCATATTACGTTATATTATAAGGTATTTTCATTGATACACTGCATATTAAGTTATATTATAAGGTATTTTCAATGATAGACTGCAAATATCACGTTATATTATAAGGTATTTTCAATGGTACACTGCATATTAGGTTATATTATAAGGTATTTTCAATGATACACTGAATATTACGTTATATTATAAGGTATTTTCAATGATACACTGCATATTACGTTATATTATAAGGTATTTTCATTGATAGACTGCATATTACCTTATATAATAAGGTATTTTCAATGATAGACTGCAAATATCACGTTATATTGTAAGGTATTTTCAATGATACACTGCATATTACATTGTATTATAAGGTATTTTCAATGATACACTGCATATTACGTTATATTATAAGGTATTTTCATTGATAGACTGCATATTACCTGATATAATAAGGTATGTTCAATGAAAGACTGCAAATATCACGTTATATTATAAGGTAGTTTCAATGGTACACTGCATATTAGGTTATATTATAACATATTTTCAATGATACACTGCATATTAGGTTATATTATAAGGTATTTTCTATGATATACATCATATTACAATATAGTATTAGGAATTTTCAATGATTCACTGCATATTACATTATATTACAAGGTATTTTCAATGATACACTGCATATTACATTATATTATAAGGTATTTTCAATCATACACTGCATATTACGTCATATTATAAGGTATTTTCAATGATACACTGCATATTACATTATATTATAAGGTATTTTCAATGATATACATCATATTACGTTATATTATAAAGTATTTTCAATGATTCACTGCATATTACGTTATATTAAAATGTATGTTCAATGATACACTGCATATTACATTATAATTTAAGGTATTTTCAATTATACACTGCATATTACGTTATATTATAAGGTATTTTCAACGATACACTGCATATTAGGTTATATTATAAGGTATTTTCAATGATACACTGCATATTACGTTATATTATAAGGTATTTTCAACTATACACTAAATAGTACGTTATATTATAAGGTATTTTCAATGATGCACTGCATATTACGTTATATTATAAGGTATTTTCAATGATACACTGCATATTACGTTATATTACAAGGTATTTTCAATGATACACAGCATATTACGTTATATTATAAGGTATTTTCAATGATACACTGCATATTACGTTATATTATAAGGTATTTTTCATGATAGACTGCATACTACGTTATATTATGAGGTATTTTCAATGATAGACTGCATATTACATTATATTATAAGGTATTTTCAATGATAGACTGCATATTACGTTATATTATAAGGTATTTTCAATGATACAGTGCATATTACGTTATATTATAAGGTATTTTCATTGATACACTGCATATTAAGTTATATTATAAGGTATTTTCAATGATAGACTACAAATATTACGTTATATTATAAGGTATTTTCAATGATACACTGCATATTACGTTATATTATGAGGTATTTTCAATGATAGACTGCATATCACGTTATATTATAAGGTATTTTCAATGATAAACTACTATATATTATAAGGTATTTTCAATGATACACTACAAATTACGATATATTATAAGGTATTTTCATTGATAGACTAGAATTACCATATATTCTCAGGTATTTTCAATGATACACAGAATATTACGTTATATTATAAGGTATTTTCAATGATAAACTACTATATATTACAAGGTATTTTCGATGATACACTACAAATTACCATATATTCTAAGGTATTTTCAATGATAGACTGCATATTACATTATATTATAAGGTATTTTCAATGATAGACTGCATATTACGTTATATTATAAAGTACTTTCATTGATACACTGCATATTACATTATTTTATAAGGTATTTTCAATGACACACTGCATATTACGTTATATTATAAGGTATTGTCAATGATACACTGCACATTACATTACATTATAAATTTTCAATGGCACACTGCATATTACGTTATATTATAAGGTATTTTCTATGATATACATCATATTACGATATAGTATTAGGAATTTTCAATGATTCACTGCATATTACGTTATATTAAAATATATTTTCAATGATACACTGCATATTACATTATATTATAAGGTATTTTCAATGATACACTGCATATTACGTTATATTATAAGGTATTTTCAATGATACACTGCATATTACGTTATATTAAAATGTATGTTCAATGATACACTGCATATTACATTATATTATAAGGTATTTTCAATGACACACTGCATATTACGTTATATTATAAGGTATTTTCAATGATACACTGCACATTACATTACATTATAAATTTTCAGTGATACACTGCATATTACGTTATATTACAAGGTATTTTCAATGATATACATCATGTTACGTTATATTATAAAGTACTTTCAATGACACACTGCATATTACGTTATATTATAAGGTATTTTCAATCATACACTGCATATTACGTTATATTATAAGATATTTTCAATGATACACTGCACATTACATTACATTATAAGGTATTTTCAATGGTACACTGCATATTAGGTTATATTATAACATATTTTCAATGATACACTGCATATTAGGTTATATTATAAGGTATTTTCTATGATATACATCATATTACAATATAGTATTAGGAATTTTCAATGATTCACTGCATATTACATTATATTACAAGGTATTTTCAATGATACACTGCATATTACATTATATTATAAGGTATTTTCAATCATACACTGCATATTACGTTATATTATAAGGTATTTTCAATGATACACTGCATATTACATTATATTATAAGGTATTTTCAATGATATACATCATATTACGTTATATTATAAAGTATTTTCAATGATTCACTGCATATTACGTTATATTAAAATGTATGTTCAATGATACACTGCATATTACATTATATTATAAGGTATTTTCAATTATACACTGCATATTACGTTATATTATAAGGTATTTTCAACGATACACTGCATATTACGTTATATTATAAGGTATTTTCAATGATACACTGCATATTACGTTATATTATAAGGTATTTTCAACGATACACTAAATAGTACGTTATATTATAAGGTATTTTCAATGATGCACTGCATATTACGTTACATTATAAGGTATTTTCAATGATACACTGCATATTACGTTATATTACAAGGTATTTTCAATGATACACAGCATATTACGTTATATTATAAGGTATTTTCAATGATACACTGCATATTACGTTATATTATAAGGTATTTTCAGTGATAGACTGGATATTACGTTATATTATAAGGTATTTTCATACACTGCACATTACATTACATTATAAGGTATTTTCAATGATACACTGCATATTACGTTATATTCTAAGGTATTTTCAATGATACACAGCATATTACGTTACATTATAAAGTATTTTCAATGATTCACTGCATATTACGTTATATTAAAATGTATGTTCAATGATACACTGCATATTACATTATAATATAAGGTATTTTCAATGATACACTGCATATTACGTTATATTATAAGGTATTTTCAATGATACACTGCACATTACATTACATTATAAGGTATTTTCAATGATAGACTGCAAATATCACGTTATATTGTAAGGTATTTTCAATGATACACTGCATATTACGTTATACTATATGGTATTTTCAATGATAGACTGCATATTACCTTATACTATATGGTATTTCCAATGATAGACTGCATATTACATTGTATTATAAGGTATTTTCAATGATACACTGCATATTACGTTATATTATAAGGTATTTTCATTGATAGACTGCATATTACCTGATATAATAAGGTATGTTCAATGAAAGACTGCAAATATCACGTTATATTATAAGGTATTTTCAATGATACACAGCATATTACGTTACATTATAAAGTATTTTCAATGATTCACTGCTTATTACGTTATATTAAAATGTATGTTCAATGATACACTGCATATTACATTATAATATAAGGTATTTTCAATGATACACTGCATATTACGTTATATTATAAGGTATTTTCATTGATAGACTGCATATTACCTGATATAATAAGGTATGTTCAATGAAAGACTGCAAATATCACGTTATATTATAAGGTATTTTCAATGATATACATCATATTACGTTATATTATAAAGTACTTTCATTGATACACTGCATATTACATTATTTTATAAGGTATTTTCAATGACACACTGCATATTACGTTATATTAAAATGTATGTTCAATGATACACTGCATATTACATTATAATATAAGGTATTTTCAATTATACACTGCATATTACGTTATATTATAAGGTATTTTCAATGATACACTGCATATTAGGTTATATTATAAGGTATTTTCAATGATACACTGCATATTACGTTATATTATAAGGTATTTTCAACGATACACTAAATAGTACGTTATATTATAAGGTATTTTCAATGATGCACTGCATATTACGTTACATTATGAGGGATTTTCAATGATACACTGCATATTACGTTATATTATAAGGTATTTTCAATGATACACAGCATATTACGTTATATTATAAGGTATTTTCAATGATACACTGCATATTACGTTATATTATAAGGTATTTTCAGTGATAGACTGGATATTACGTTATATTATAAGGTATTTCCAATGATACACTGCATATTGCGTTATATTATAAGGTATTTTCAATGATACACTGCATATTACGTTATATTATAAGGTATTTTCAATGATAGACTGGATATTACGTTATATTATAAGGTATTTCAAATGGTAGACTGCATATTACATTATATTAAAAGGTATTTTCAATGATACACTGCATATTACGTTATATTATAAGGTATTTTCATTGATAGACTGCATATTACCTGATATAATAAGGTATGTTCAATGAAAGACTGCAAATATCACGTTATATTATAAGGTATTTTCAATGGTACACTGCATATTACGTTATATTATAAGGTATTTTCAATGATACACTGCATATTACGTTATATTATAAGGTATTTTCAATGATACACTGCATATTACGTTATATTATAAGGTATTTTCAGTGATAGACTGGATATTACGTTATATTATAAGGTATTTCAAATGGTAGACTGCATATTACATTATATTAAAAGGTATTTTCAATGATACACTGCATATTACGTTATATTATAAGGTATTTTCATTGATAGACTGCATATTACCTTATATAATAAGGTATTTTCAATGATAGACTGCAAATATCACGTTATATTGTAAGGTATTTTCAATGATACACTGCATATTACGTTATACTATATGGTATTTTCAATGATAGACTGCATATTACCTTATACTATATGGTATTTCCAATGATAGACTGCATATTACATTGTATTATAAGTTATTTTCAATGATACACTGCATATTACGTTATATTATAAGGTATTTTCAATGATACACTGCATATTACCTTATACTATATGGTATTTCCAATGATAGACTGCATATTACATTATATTAAAAGGTATTTTCAATGATACACTGCATATTACGTTATATTATAAGGTATTTTCAATGATACACAGCATATTACGTTATATTATAAGGTATTTTCAATGATATACATCATATTACGTTATATTATAAAGTACTTTCATTGATACACTGCATATTACATTATTTTATAAGGTATTTTCCATGACACACTGCATATTACGTTATATTATAAGGTATTTTCAATGATACACTGCACATTACATTACATTATAAATTTTCAGTGATACACTGCATATTACGTTATATTACAAGGTATTTTCAATGATATACATCATGTTACGTTATATTATAAAGTACTTTCAATGACACACTGCATATTACGTTATATTATAAGGTACTTTCAATGACACACTGCATATTACGTTATATTATAAGGTATTTTCAATGATACACTGCATATTACGTTATATTATCAGGTATTTTCAATGATACACTAAATAGTACGTTATATTATAAGGTATTTCAAATGGTAGACTGCATATTACATTATATTAAAAGGTATTTTCAATGATACACTGCATATTACGTTATATTATAAGGTATTCTCATTGATAGACTGCATATTACCTTATATAATAAGGTATTTTCAATGATAGACTGCAAATATTACGTTATATTATAAGGTATTTTCATTGATACACTGCATATTACGTTATACTATATGGTATTTTCAATGATAGACTGCATATTACGTTATATTATATGGTATTTCCAATGATAGACTGGATATTACATTGTATTATAAGGTATTTTCAATGATATACATCATATTACATTACACTATAAGGTATTTTCAATGATACACTGCATATTACGTTATATTATAAGGTATTTTCATTGATAGACTGCATATTACCTTATATAATAAGGTATTTTCAATGATAGACTGCATATTACCTTATATAATAAGGTATTTTCAATGATAGACTGCAAATATCACGTTATATTATAAGGTATTTTCAATGCTACACTGCATATTAGGTGATATTATAAGGTATTTTCAATGATACACTGCATATTACGTTATATTATATGGTACTTTCAATGATACAATGCATATTATTATATGTTACAAGACATTTTCAATGATACACTGCATATTACGTTATATTATAAGGTATTTTCAATGATACACAGCATATTACGTTATATTATAAGGTGTTTTCAATGATACACTGCACATTACATTACATTATAAATTTTCAGTGATACACTGCATATTACGTTATATTACAAGGTATTTTCAATGATATACATCATGTTACGTTATATTATAAAGTACTTTCAATGACACACTGCATATTACGTTATATTATAAGGTATTTTCAATCATACACTGCATATTACGTTATATTATAAGATATTTTCAATGATACACTGCATATTACATTACATTATAAGGTATTTTCAATGATACACTGCATATTACGTTATATTATAAGGTATTTTCAATGATACACAGCATATTACGTTACATTATAAAGTATTTTCAATGATTCACTGCATATTACGTTATATTAAAATGTATGTTCAATGATACACTGCATATTACATTATAATATAAGGTATTTTCAATAATACACTGCATATTACGTTATATTATAAGGTATTTTCAATGATACACTGCACATTACATTACATTATAAGGTATGTTCAATGATACACTGCATATTACATTATATTATAAGGTATTTTCAATGATACACTGCATATTACGTTATATTACAAGGTATTTTCAATGACACACTGCATATTACGTTATATTATAAGGTATTTTCAATGATACACTGCACATTACATTACATTATAAATTTTCAGTGATACACTGCATATTACGTTATATTACAAGGTATTTTCAATGATATACATCATGTTACGTTATATTATAAAGTACTTTCAATGACACACTGCATATTACGTTATATTATAAGGTATTTTCAATCATACACTGCATATTACGTTATATTATAAGATATTTTCAATGATACACTAAATAGTACGTTATATTATAAGGTATTTTCAATGATACACTGCATATTACGTTATATTCTAAGGTATTTTCAATGATACACAGCATATTACGTTACATTATAAAGTATTTACAATGATTCACTGCGTATTACGTTATATTAAAATGTATGTTCAATGATACACTGCATATTACAGTATTTTATAACGTTATATTATTATTATGCCTTATACACTGCATATTACGTTATATTATCAGGTATTTTCAATGATAGACTGCATATTACGTTATATTATGAGGTATTTTCAATGATACACTGCATATTACCTTATATTATCAGGTATTTTTCATGATAGACTACATGCTACGTTATATTTTAAGGTATTTTCAATGATACACTGCACATTACATTACATTATAAATTTTCAGTGATACACTGCATATTACGTTATATTACAAGGTATTTTCAATGATATACATCATGTTACGTTATATTATAAAGTACTTTCAATGACACACTGCATATTACGTTATATTATAAGGTATTTTCAATGATACACTGCATATTACGTTATATTATAAGGTATTTTCAATGATACACTGCATATTACATTACATTATAAGGTATTTTCAATGATACACTGCATATTACGTTATATTCTAATGTATTTTCAATGATACACAGCATATTACGTTACATTATAAAGTATTTTCAATGATTCACTGCATATTACGTTATATTAAAATGTATGTTCAATGATACACTGCATATTACATTATAATATAAGGTATTTTCAATGATACACTGCATATTACGTTATATTATAAGGTATTTTCAATGATACACTGCACATTACATTACATTATAAGGTATGTTCAATGATACACTGCATATTACATTATATTTTAAGGTATTTTCAATGATACACTGCATATTACGTTATATTACAAGGTATTTTCAATGACACACTGCATATTACGTTATATTATAAGGTATTTTCAATGATACACTGCACATTACATTACATTATAAATTTTCAGTGATACACTGCATATTACGTTATATTACAAGGTATTTTCAATGATATACATCATGTTACGTTATATTATAAAGTACTTTCAATGACACACTGCATATTACGTTATATTATAAGGTATTTTCAATCATACACTGCATATAACGTTATATTATAAGGTATCTTCAATGATACACTAAATAGTACGTTATATTATAAGGTATTATCAATGATACACTGCATATTACGTTATATTCTAAGGTATTTTCAATGATACACAGCATATTACGTTACATTATAAAGTATTTACAATGATTCACTGCGTATTACATTATATTAAAATGTATGTTCAATGATACACTGCATATTACAGTATTTTATAACGTTATATTATTATTATGCCTTATACACTGCATATTACGTTATATTATCAGGTATTTTCAATGATAGACTGCATATTACGTTATATTATGAGGTATTTTCAATGATACACTGCATATTACCTTATATTATCAGGTATTTTTCATGATAGACTACATGCTACGTTATATTTTAAGGTATTTTCAATGATACACTGCATATTACATTACATTATAAGGTATTTTCAATGATACACTGCATATTACGTTATATTATCAGGTATTTTCAATGATACACTAAATAGTACGTTATATTATAAGGTATTTCAAATGGTAGACTGCAAATATTACGTTATATTATAAGGTATTTTCATTGATACACTGCATATTACGTTATACTATATGGTATTTTCAATGATAGACTGCATATTACGTTATATTATATGGTATTTCCAATGATAGACTGCATATTACATTGTATTATAAGGTATTTTCAATGATACACTGCATATTACGTTATATTATAAGGTATTTTCGATGATACACTGCATATTAGGTTATATTATAAGGTATGTTCAATGATACACTGCATATTACGTTATATTATCAGGTATTTTCAATGATACACTGCACATTACATTACATTATAAATTTTCAGTGATACACTGCATATTACGTTATATTACAAGGTATTTTCAATGATATACATCATGTTACGTTATATTATAAAGTCCTTTCAATGACACACTGCATATTACGTTATATTATAAGGTATTTTCAATGATACACTGCATATTACGTTATATTATAAGATATTTTCAATGATACACTGCATATTACATTACATTATAAGGTATTTTCAATGATACACTGCATATTACGTTATATTCTAAGGTATTTTCAATGATAC
>CAKAJI010000085.1:0-5000 GCA_916610255.1 Lasioglossum lativentre
GTTTCGTATGCACAGTTTACCACGAATATAACGTTTAAAATCATCTAGGAACGATAGGAAAAAAGTTTACTCTTACCGCGAACCGTCTAAACCGACACCGGCGCGGTACTTAGCAATTTTATCGTTCCAGCGATACCTAAGCGACTCGCCGGAAGTTAACTCGCTTATAACTCGGTAAATACGCGTCCGAGAGAACTGGCGTCACGACACACGGTTTCGTATGCACAGTTTACCACGAATATAACGTTTAAAATCATCTAGGAACGATAGGAAAAAAGTTTACTCTTACCGCGAACCGTCTAACCGACACGGCGCGGTACTTAGCAATTTTATCGTTCCAGCGATACCTACGCGACTCGCCGGAAGTTAACTCGGTAAATACGCGTCCGAGAGAACTGGCGTCACGACACACGGTTTCGTATGCACAGTTTACCACGAATATAACGTTTAAAATCATCTAGGAACGATAGGAAAAAAGTTTACTCTTACCGCGAACCGTCTAACCGACACGGCGCGGTACTTAGCAATTTTATCGTTCCAGCGATACCTAAGCGACTCGCCGGAAGTTAACTCGCTTATAACTCGGTAAATACGCGTCCGAGAGAACTGGCGTCACGACACACGGTTTCGTATGCACAGTTTTCCCACGAATATAACGTTTAAAATCATCTAGGAACGATAGGAAAAAAGTTTACTCTTACCGCGAACCGTCTAACCGACACGGCGCGGTACTTAGCAATTTTATCGTTCCAGCGATACCTAAGCGACTCGCCGGAAGTTAACTCGGTAAATACGCGTCCGAGAGAACTGGCGTCACGACACACGGTTTCGTATGCACAGTTTACCACGAATATAACGTTTAAAATCATCTAGGAACGATAGGAAAAAAGTTTACTCTTACCGCGAACCGTCTAACGGAAACGGCGCGGTACTTAGCAATTTTATCGTTCCAGCGATACCTAAGCGACTCGCCGGAAGTTAACTCGCTTATAACTCGGTAAATACGCGTCCGAGAGAACTGGCGTCACGACACACGGTTTCGTATGCACAGTTTACCACGAATATAACGTTTAAAATCATCTAGGAACGATAGGAAAAAAGTTTACTCTTACCGCGAACCGTCTAACCGCCACGGCGCGGTACTTAGCAATTTTATCGTTCCAGCGATACCTAAGCGACTCGCCGGAAGTTAACTCGGTAAATACGCGTCCGAGAGAACTGGCGTCACGACACACGGTTTCGTATGCACAGTTTACCACGAATATATCGTTTAAAATCATCTAGGAACGATAGGAAAAAAGTTTACTCTTACCGCGAACCGTCTAACCGACACGGCGCGGTACTTAGCAATTTTATCGTTCCAGCGATACCTAAGCGACTCGCCGGAAGTTAACTCGGTAAATACGCGTCCGAGAGAACTGGCGTCACGACACACGGTTTCGTATGCACAGTTTACCACGAATATAACGTTTAAAATCATCTAGGAACGATAGGAAAAAAGTTTACTCTTACCGCGAACCGTCTAACCGACACGGCGCGGTACTTAGCAATTTTATCGTTCCAGCGATACCTAAGCGACTCGCCGGAAGTTAACTCGGTAAATACGCGTCCGAGAGAACTGGCGTCACGACACACGGTTTCGTATGCACAGTTTACCACGAATATAACGTTTAAAATCATCTAGGAACGATAGGAAAAAAGTTTACTCTTACCGCGAACCGTCTAACCGACACGGCGCGGTACTTAGCAATTTTATCGTTCCAGCGATACCTAAGCGACTCGCCGGAAGTTAACTCGGTAAATACGCGTCCGAGAGAACTGGCGTCACGACACACGGTTTCGTATGCACAGTTTACCACTAATATAACGTTTAAAATCATCTAGGAACGATAGGAAAAAAGTTTACTCTTACCGCGAACCGTCTAACCGACACGGCGCGGTTACTTAGCAATTTTATCGTTCCAGCGATACCTAAGCGACTCGCCGGAAGTTAACTCGGTAAATACGCGTCCGAGAGAACTGGCGTCACGACACACGGTTTCGTATGCACAGTTTACCACGAATATAACGTTTAAAATCATCTAGGAACGATAGGAAAAAAGTTTACTCTTACCGCGAACCGTCTAACCGACACGGCGCGGTACTTAGCAATTTTATCGTTCCAGCGATACCTAAGCGACTCGCCGGAAGTTAACTCGCTTATAACTCGGTAAATACGCGTCCGAGAGAACTGGCGTCACGACACACGGTTTCGTATGCCACAGTTTACCACGAATATAACGTTTAAAATCATCTAGGAACGATAGGAAAAAAGTTTACTCTTACCGCGAACCGTCTAACCGACACGGCGCGGTACTTAGCAATTTTATCGTTCCAGCGATACCTAAGCGACTCGCCGGAAGTTAACTCGCTTATAACTCGGTAAATACGCGTCCGAGAGAACTGGCGTCACGACACACGGTTTCGTATGCACAGTTTACCACGAATATAACGTTTAAAATCATCTAGGAACGATAGGAAAAAAGTTTACTCTTACCGCGAACCGTCTAACCGACACGGCGCGGTACTTAGCAATTTTATCGTTCCAGCGATACCTAAGCGACTCGCCGGAAGTTAACTCGGTAAATACGCCGTCCGAGAGAACTGGCGTCACGACACACGGTTTCGTATGCACAGTTTACCACGAATATAACGTTTAAAATCATCTAGGAACGATAGGAAAAAAGTTTACTCTTACCGCGAACCGTCTAACCGACACGGCGCGGTACTTAGCAATTTTATCGTTCCAGCGATACGAAAGCGACTCGCCGGAAGTTAACTCGGTAAATACGCGTCCGAGAGAACTGGCGTCACGACACACGGTTTCGTATGCACAGTTTACCACGAATATAACGTTTAAAATCATCTAGGAACGATAGGAAAAAAGTTTACTCTTACCGCGAACCGTCTAACCGACACGGCGCGGTACTTAGCAATTTTATCGTTCCAGCGATACCTAAGCGACTCGCCGGAAGTTAACTCGCTTATAACTCGGTAAATACGCGTCCGAGAGAACTGGCGTCACGACACACGGTTTCGTATGCACAGTTTACCACGAATATAACGTTTAAAATCATCTAGGAACGATAGGAAAAAAGTTTACTCTTACCGCGAACCGTCTAACCGACACGGCGCGGTACTTAGCAATTTTATCGTTCCAGCGATACCTAAGCGACTCGCCGGAAGTTAACTCGGTAAATACGCGTCCGAGAGAACTGGCGTCACGACACACGGTTTCGTATGCACAGTTTACCACGAATATAACGTTTAAAATCATCTAGGAACGATAGGAAAAAAGTTTACTCTTACCGCGAACCGTCTAACCGACACGGCGCGGTACTTAGCAATTTTATCGTTCCAGCGATACCTAAGCGACTCGCCGGAAGTTAACTCGCTTATAACTCGGTAAATACGCGTCCGAGAGAACTGGCGTCACGACACACGGTTTCGTATGCACAGTTTACCACGAATATAACGTTTAAAATCATCTAGGAACGATAGGAAAAAAGTTTACTCTTACCGCGAACCGTCTAACCGACACGGCGCGGTACTTAGCAATTTTATCGTTCCAGCGATACCTAAGCGACTCGCCGGAAGTTAACTCGGTAAATACGCGTCCGAGAGAACTGGCGTCACGACACACGGTTTCGTATGCACAGTTTACCACGAATATAACGTTTAAAATCATCTAGGAACGATAGGAAAAAAGTTTACTCTTACCGCGAACCGTCTAACCGACACGGCGCGGTACTTAGCAATTTTATCGTTCCAGCGATACCTAAGCGACTCGCCGGAAGTTAACTCGGTAAATACGCGTCCGAGAGAACTGGCGTCACGACACACGGTTTCGTATGCACAGTTTACCACGAATATAACGTTTAAAATCATCTAGGAACGATAGGAAAAAAGTTTACTCTTACCGCGAACCGTCTAACCGACACGGCGCGGTACTTAGCAATTTTATCGTTCCAGCGATACCTAAGCGACTCGCCGGAAGTTAACTCGGTAAATACGCGTCCGAGAGAACTGGCGTCACGACACACGGTTTCGTATGCACAGTTTACCACGAATATAACGTTTAAAATCATCTAGGAACGATAGGAAAAAAGTTTACTCTTACCGCGAACCGTCTAACCGACACGGCGCGGTACTTAGCAATTTTATCGTTCCAGCGATACCTAAGCGACTCGCCGGAAGTTAACTCGGTAAATACGCGTCCGAGAGAACTGGCGTCACGACACACGGTTTCGTATGCACAGTTTACCACGAATATAACGTTTAAAATCATCTAGGAACGATAGGAAAAAAGTTTACTCTTACCGCGAACCGTCTAACCGACACGGCGCGGTACTTAGCAATTTTATCGTTCCAGCGATACCTAAGCGACTCGCCGGAAGTTAACTCGCTTATAACTCGGTAAATACGCGTCCGAGAGAACTGGCGTCACGACACACGGTTTCGTATGCACAGTTTACCACGAATATAACGTTTAAAATCATCTAGGAACGATAGGAAAAAAGTTTACTCTTACCGCGAACCGTCTAACCGACACGGCGCGGTACTTAGCAATTTTATCGTTCCAGCGATACCTAAGCGACTCGCCGGAAGTTAACTCGGTAAATACGCGTCCGAGAGAACTGGCGTCACGACACACGGTTTCGTATGCACAGTTTACCACGAATATAACGTTTAAAATCATCTAGGAACGATAGGAAAAAAGTTTACTCTTACCGCGAACCGTCTAACCGACACGGCGCGGTACTTAGCAATTTTATCGTTCCAGCGATACCTAAGCGACTCGCCGGAAGTTAACTCGCTTATAACTCGGTAAATACGCGTCCGAGAGAACTGGCGTCACGACACACGGTTTCGTATGCACAGTTTACCACGAATATAACGTTTAAAATCATCTAGGAACGATAGGAAAAAAGTTTACTCTTACCGGTGGGACTTCGAGCAAC
>CAKAJI010000085.1:10000-12500 GCA_916610255.1 Lasioglossum lativentre
TATTTATAAAATTGGAGGGCGCAAGAGCGTTTCTGAGTCGGGTTGCGAAGATGCTCTACGTACGAGCGAATGATGGGCGTTTCGTCGGCGTTTGACGCGGTTCTGTGAAAATTGTAAATTTTGCATTGCGTCTAACAGTTTCGCGAGAATAGTAGAGAGATTGGTATTCTCACATTCGGACTTGCGTGAGTGTTTTGCGGTGTCGCGAGTCGTACGACCGACCGCCCGTAAGACACCGCTCCGACGAGTTCGACATCTCTCACTTTCTCTGTGAAACGATTCGCATTGCGAAAGAAGCGTTTCACTCGTGAACATTCAACGCGCTCCCGACGTCGCCTGAAATGATGCGTATACGAAAGAGGTATAAAGAGTCAGTCTTTAAGAGACTATACAGATAATGGACACAAAAATAAAGAGAAGATACAGACACCCGTGTATAAAATCTGTGTGGTGTGCGATGTAAGCCCCAGGGAGATATATATATATAAAGAGAAATACGCTTGTGCGTGGATGTGTTTCTGTCTCTACATATTTAACATGCATGCGGAGGGTCGTCGTTGCCTAGCGACTTCTCGACAAACATTGTGAGAGTCCTTCGAGAAGAGAAAAAAGACGTTGGTCTCTCGTTCTACGAACGCTTGGATAATCGATGGACAGCGGAGCAACGCTAAATTGTGCGGGACGAGCACGCGTACTTGTATCGGGTTGAATAAAATTTCCCCGTCGTCGCGTGTCCTCGCTAATCAGCGTGTTGCCATTCCATCGCCACGTTCGTTGAATTGAATGACGACCGCGCGAGATCTCTCTCGTGTCTCTTTGGTTTGATCGAGATATGATGTCGTCTGTGCGCAACGTTTCTGTACCCCCGTGTGTGTCTAGAGTGTGTTAGAGAGAAAGAAATCCCACCGAGAGTTAATATTTTATATATACTCCTCTATTGGAGTGGCTTTCGAACTTCATTGTCACGCACAAGAGAGATTAGCACCGCGGAGAAGGTAAATGACCTTTGTCGGTCGCCCCATGTCATTTTTTTTTCTTCATTTGCGATCGCGAAACCGCGCGATCTGCCGGTCGTCCAGTCCCCGGAAGTTCTTTTCGACGGACGTTAAAGTTTAACCGGCGGATCGTCTAGCGAGAGTTTCCGATCGACGAGCAATATGAAGAGAAAGAAAGAGAGACACTTTGGTGTGGCGCATAAGACATATTGGTTTCATTAAGCTTCTTCGTCGAGTAGTGGTGTTTTGTTTTTTTTTTTGTGCTCCTCTGTACGTGTTCTCGTGCGTACTTTTTAATGCTCTTTCGGCGAAATATACGAAAGATTTTTTTTTCACGTTAGACGACCTCAGAGTAGGCGAGATTACCCGCTGAATTTAAGCATATTACTAAGCGGAGGAAAAGAAACTAACAAGGATTTCCTTAGTAGCGGCGAGCGAACAGGAATTAGCCCAGCACTGAATCCCGCGGTTCTGCCGTTGGGAAATGTAGTGTTTAGGAGGGTCAATTTATCCCGTGACGTCGAACCGCGTCCAAGTCCATCTTGAATGGGGCCATTTACCCGTAGAGGGTGCCAGGCCCGTAGCGACCGGTACGCGTTTCGGGAGGACCTCTCCTTAGAGTCGGGTTGCTTGAGAGTGCAGCCCTAAGTGGGTGGTAAACTCCATCTAAGGCTAAATATGACCACGAGACCGATAGCGAACAAGTACCGTGAGGGAAAGTTGAAAAGAACTTTGAAGAGAGAGTTCAAGAGTACGTGAAACCGTTCAGGGGTAAACCTGAGAAACCCAAAAGATCGAATGGGGAGATTCATCGTCGACGAAGCTGGCTTCCGTTGGTGCGCAGATACCCCGCAATGGGCCTTCGTGGTTCCAGTGCGAGGGTACACCATCTTCGGCAAATGTTCCGGCTACGTAGTCGTGCACTTCTCCCTTAGTAGAACGTCGCGACCCGTTGCGTGTCGGTCTACGGCCCGAGTTGTTGACTGCCGTGTCGCTTACATGCGCACACGGGAGACGCTCGATCGCCTGGCCGGCTGCGTGACGGTACTCTGACGGTATCGGGCCGCAACCAATCCATTCTCGAATGTGTGTGCGTCAGGCCCGCCGCAAGCTCGGTTAGTTTTACCCGGAGGTACGGACCTGGTGCCGGCTCCGGGCCTAACCAGCTGTTAGCAGGCGGTGTCCTCGGACTGGCCAAGCTTCGAATTACCGGTCAGCGACGCTACTGCTTTGGGTACTCTCAGGACCCGTCTTGAAACACGGACCAAGGAGTCTAACATGTGCGCGAGTCATTGGGACATGTAAACCTAAAGGCGCAATGAAAGTGAAGGTCGTACCTTAGCGTCGACCAAGGGAGGATGGGCCGCGTTACGATGCGGCCTCGCACTCCCGGGGCGTCTCGTTCTCATTGCGAGAAGAGGCGCACCCAGAGCGTACACGTTGGGACCCGAAAGATGGTGAACTATGCCTGGTCAGGACGAAGTCAGGGGAAACCCTGATGGAGG
>CAKAJI010000085.1:17500-25000 GCA_916610255.1 Lasioglossum lativentre
CACACGGTTTCGTATGCACAGTTTACCACGAATATAACGTTTAAAATCATCTAGGAACGATAGGAAAAAAGTTTACTCTTACCGCGAACCGTCTAACCGACACGGCGCGGTACTTAGCAATTTTATCGTTCCAGCGATACCTAAGCGACTCGCCGGAAGTTAACTCGCTTATAACTCGGTAAATACGCGTCCGAGAGAACTGGCGTCACGACACACGGTTTCGTATGCACAGTTTACCACGAATATAACGTTTAAAATCATCTAGGAACGATAGGAAAAAAGTTTACTCTTACCGCGAACCGTCTAACCGACACGGCGCGGTACTTAGCAATTTTATCGTTCCAGCGATACCTAAGCGACTCGCCGGAAGTTAACTCGGTAAATACGCGTCCGAGAGAACTGGCGTCACGACACACGGTTTCGTATGCACAGTTTACCACGAATATAACGTTTAAAATCATCTAGGAACGATAGGAAAAAAGTTTACTCTTACCGCGAACCGTCTAACCGACACGGCGCGGTACTTAGCAATTTTATCGTTCCAGCGATACCTAAGCGACTCGCCGGAAGTTAACTCGCTTATAACTCGGTAAATACGCGTCCGAGAGAACTGGCGTCACGACACACGGTTTCGTATGCACAGTTTACCACGAATATAACGTTTAAAATCATCTAGGAACGATAGGAAAAAAGTTTACTCTTACCGCGAACCGTCTAACCGACACGGCGCGGTACTTAGCAATTTTATCGTTCCAGCGATACCTAAGCGACTCGCCGGAAGTTAACTCGCTTATAACTCGGTAAATACGCGTCCGAGAGAACTGGCGTCACGACACACGGTTTCGTATGCACAGTTTACCACGAATATAACGTTTAAAATCATCTAGGAACGATAGGAAAAAAGTTTACTCTTACCGCGAACCGTCTAACCGACACGGCGCGGTACTTAGCAATTTTATCGTTCCAGCGATACCTAAGCGACTCGCCGGAAGTTAACTCGGTAAATACGCGTCCGAGAGAACTGGCGTCACGACACACGGTTTCGTATGCACAGTTTACCACGAATATATCTTTTAAAATCATCTAGGAACGATAGGAAAAAAGTTTACTCTTACCGCGAACCGTCTAACCGACACGGCGCGGTACTTAGCAATTTTATCGTTCCAGCGATACCTAAGCGACTCGCCGGAAGTTAACTCGGTAAATACGCGTCCGAGAGAACTGGCGTCACGACACACGGTTTCGTATGCACAGTTTACCACGAATATAACGTTTAAAATCATCTAGGAACGATAGGAAAAAAGTTTACTCTTACCGCGAACCGTCTAACCGACACGGCGCGGTACTTAGCAATTTTATCGTTCCAGCGATACCTAAGCGACTCGCCGGAAGTTAACTCGGTAAATACGCGTCCGAGAGAACTGGCGTCACGACACACGGTTTCGTATGCACAGTTTACCACGAATATAACGTTTAAAATCATCTAGGAACGATAGGAAAAAAGTTTACTCTTACCGCGAACCGTCTAACCGACACGGCGCGGTACTTAGCAATTTTATCGTTCCAGCGATACCTAAGCGACTCGCCGGAAGTTAACTCGCTTATAACTCGGTAAATACGCGTCCGAGAGAACTGGCGTCACGACACACGGTTTCGTATGCACAGTTTACCACGAATATAACGTTTAAAATCATCTAGGAACGATAGGAAAAAAGTTTACTCTTACCGCGAACCGTCTAACCGACACGGCGCGGTACTTAGCAATTTTATCGTTCCAGCGATACCTAAGCGACTCGCCGGAAGTTAACTCGGTAAATACGCGTCCGAGAGAACTGGCGTCACGACACACGGTTTCGTATGCACAGTTTACCACGAATATAACGTTTAAAATCATCTAGGAACGATAGGAAAAAAGTTTACTCTTACCGCGAACCGTCTAACCGACACGGCGCGGTACTTAGCAATTTTATCGTTCCAGCGATACCTAAGCGACTCGCCGGAAGTTAACTCGGTAAATACGCGTCCGAGAGAACTGGCGTCACGACACACGGTTTCGTATGCACAGTTTACCACGAATATAACGTTTAAAATCATCTAGGAACGATAGGAAAAAAGTTTACTCTTACCGCGAACCGTCTAACCGACACGGCGCGGTACTTAGCAATTTTATCGTTCCAGCGATACCTAAGCGACTCGCCGGAAGTTAACTCGGTAAATACGCGTCCGAGAGAACTGGCGTCACGACACACGGTTTCGTATGCACAGTTTACCACGAATATAACGTTTAAAATCATCTAGGAACGATAGGAAAAAAGTTTACTCTTACCGCGAACCGTCTAACCGACACGGCGCGGTACTTAGCAATTTTATCGTTCCAGCGATACCTAAGCGACTCGCCGGAAGTTAACTCGCTTATAACTCGGTAAATACGCGTCCGAGAGAACTGGCGTCACGACACACGGTTTCGTATGCACAGTTTACCACGAATATAACGTTTAAAATCATCTAGGAACGATAGGAAAAAAGTTTACTCTTACCGCGAACCGTCTAACCGACACGGCGCGGTACTTAGCAATTTTATCGTTCCAGCGATACCTAAGCGACTCGCCGGAAGTTAACTCGCTTATAACTCGGTAAATACGCGTCCGAGAGAACTGGCGTCACGACACACGGTTTCGTATGCACAGTTTACCACGAATATAACGTTTAAAATCATCTAGGAACGATAGGAAAAAAGTTTACTCTTACCGCGAACCGTCTAACCGACACGGCGCGGTACTTAGCAATTTTATCGTTCCAGCGATACCTAAGCGACTCGCCGGAAGTTAACTCGGTAAATACGCGTCCGAGAGAACTGGCGTCACGACACACGGTTTCGTATGCACAGTTTACCACGAATATAACGTTTAAAATCATCTAGGAACGATAGGAAAAAAGTTTACTCTTACCGCGAACCGTCTAACCGACACGGCGCGGTACTTAGCAATTTTATCGTTCCAGCGATACCTAAGCGACTCGCCGGAAGTTAACTCGCTTATAACTCGGTAAATACGCGTCCGAGAGAACTGGCGTCACGACACACGGTTTCGTATGCACAGTTTACCACGAATATAACGTTTAAAATCATCTAGGAACGATAGGAAAAAAGTTTACTCTTACCGCGAACCGTCTAACCGACACGGCGCGGTACTTAGCAATTTTATCGTTCCAGCGATACCTAAGCGACTCGCCGGAAGTTAACTCGGTAAATACGCGTCCGAGAGAACTGGCGTCACGACACACGGTTTCGTATGCACAGTTTACCACGAATATAACGTTTAAAATCATCTAGGAACGATAGGAAAAAAGTTTACTCTTACCGCGAACCGTCTAACCGACACGGCGCGGTACTTAGCAATTTTATCGTTCCAGCGATACCTAAGCGACTCGCCGGAAGTTAACTCGCTTATAACTCGGTAAATACGCGTCCGAGAGAACTGGCGTCACGACACACGGTTTCGTATGCACAGTTTACCACGAATATAACGTTTAAAATCATCTAGGAACGATAGGAAAAAAGTTTACTCTTACCGCGAACCGTCTAACCGACACGGCGCGGTACTTAGCAATTTTATCGTTCCAGCGATACCTAAGCGACTCGCCGGAAGTTAACTCGCTTATAACTCGGTAAATACGCGTCCGAGAGAACTGGCGTCACGACACACGGTTTCGTATGCACAGTTTACCACGAATATAACGTTTAAAATCATCTAGGAACGATAGGAAAAAAGTTTACTCTTACCGCGAACCGTCTAACCGACACGGCGCGGTACTTAGCAATTTTATCGTTCCAGCGATACCTAAGCGACTCGCCGGAAGTTAACTCGGTAAATACGCGTCCGAGAGAACTGGCGTCACGACACACGGTTTCGTATGCACAGTTTACCACGAATATAACGTTTAAAATCATCTAGGAACGATAGGAAAAAAGTTTACTCTTACCGCGAACCGTCTAACCGACACGGCGCGGTACTTAGCAATTTTATCGTTCCAGCGATACCTAAGCGACTCGCCGGAAGTTAACTCGCTTATAACTCGGTAAATACGCGTCCGAGAGAACTGGCGTCACGACACACGGTTTCGTATGCACAGTTTACCACGAATATAACGTTTAAAATCATCTAGGAACGATAGGAAAAAAGTTTACTCTTACCGCGAACCGTCTAACCGACACGGCGCGGTACTTAGCAATTTTATCGTTCCAGCGATACCTAAGCGACTCGCCGGAAGTTAACTCGGTAAATACGCGTCCGAGAGAACTGGCGTCACGACACACGGTTTCGTATGCACAGTTTACCACGAATATAACGTTTAAAATCATCTAGGAACGATAGGAAAAAAGTTTACTCTTACCGCGAACCGTCTAACCGACACGGCGCGGTACTTAGCAATTTTATCGTTCCAGCGATACGAAAGCGACTCGCCGGAAGTTAACTCGCTTATAACTCGGTAAATACGCGTCCGAGAGAACTGGCGTCACGACACACGGTTTCGTATGCACAGTTTACCACGAATATAACGTTTAAAATCATCTAGGAACGATAGGAAAAAAGTTTACTCTTACCGCGAACCGTCTAACCGACACGGCGCGGTACTTAGCAATTTTATCGTTCCAGCGATACCTAAGCGACTCGCCGGAAGTTAACTCGCTTATAACTCGGTAAATACGCGTCCGAGAGAACTGGCGTCACGACACACGGTTTCGTATGCACAGTTTACCACGAATATAACGTTTAAAATCATCTAGGAACGATAGGAAAAAAGTTTACTCTTACCGCGAACCGTCTAACCGACACGGCGCGGTACTTAGCAATTTTATCGTTCCAGCGATACCTAAGCGACTCGCCGGAAGTTAACTCGGTAAATACGCGTCCGAGAGAACTGGCGTCACGACACACGGTTTCGTATGCACAGTTTACCACGAATATAACGTTTAAAATCATCTAGGAACGATAGGAAAAAAGTTTACTCTTACCGCGAACCGTCTAACCGACACGGCGCGGTACTTAGCAATTTTATCGTTCCAGCGATACCTAAGCGACTCGCCGGAAGTTAACTCGCTTATAACTCGGTAAATACGCGTCCGAGAGAACTGGCGTCACGACACACGGTTTCGTATGCACAGTTTACCACGAATATAACGTTTAAAATCATCTAGGAACGATAGGAAAAAAGTTTACTCTTACCGCGAACCGTCTAACCGACACGGCGCGGTACTTAGCAATTTTATCGTTCCAGCGATACCTAAGCGACTCGCCGGAAGTTAACTCGGTAAATACGCGTCCGAGAGAACTGGCGTCACGACACACGGTTTCGTATGCACAGTTTACCACGAATATAACGTTTAAAATCATCTAGGAACGATAGGAAAAAAGTTTACTCTTACCGCGAACCGTCTAACCGACACGGCGCGGTACTTAGCAATTTTATCGTTCCAGCGATACCTAAGCGACTCGCCGGAAGTTAACTCGGTAAATACGCGTCCGAGAGAACTGGCGTCACGACACACGGTTTCGTATGCACAGTTTACCACGAATATAACGTTTAAAATCATCTAGGAACGATAGGAAAAAAGTTTACTCTTACCGCGAACCGTCTAACCGACACGGCGCGGTACTTAGCAATTTTATCGTTCCAGCGATACCTAAGCGACTCGCCGGAAGTTAACTCGGTAAATACGCGTCCGAGAGAACTGGCGTCACGACACACGGTTTCGTATGCACAGTTTACCACGAATATAACGTTTAAAATCATCTAGGAACGATAGGAAAAAAGTTTACTCTTACCGCGAACCGTCTAACCGACACGGCGCGGTACTTAGCAATTTTATCGTTCCAGCGATACCTAAGCGACTCGCCGGAAGTTAACTCGGTAAATACGCGTCCGAGAGAACTGGCGTCACGACACACGGTTTCGTATGCACAGTTTACCACGAATATAACGTTTAAAATCATCTAGGAACGATAGGAAAAAAGTTTACTCTTACCGCGAACCGTCTAACCGACACGGCGCGGTACTTAGCAATTTTATCGTTCCAGCGATACCTACGCGACTCGCCGGAAGTTAACTCGGTAAATACGCGTCCGAGAGAACTGGCGTCACGACACACGGTTTCGTATGCACAGTTTACCACGAATATAACGTTTAAAATCATCTAGGAACGATAGGAAAAAAGTTTACTCTTACCGCGAACCGTCTAACCGACACGGCGCGGTACTTAGCAATTTTATCGTTCCAGCGATACCTAAGCGACTCGCCGGAAGTTAACTCGGTAAATACGCGTCCGAGAGAACTGGCGTCACGACACACGGTTTCGTATGCACAGTTTACCACGAATATAACGTTTAAAATCATCTAGGAACGATAGGAAAAAAGTTTACTCTTACCGCGAACCGTCTAACCGACACGGCGCGGTACTTAGCAATTTTATCGTTCCAGCGATACCTAAGCGACTCGCCGGAAGTTAACTCGCTTATAACTCGGTAAATACGCGTCCGAGAGAACTGGCGTCACGACACACGGTTTCGTATGCACAGTTTACCACGAATATAACGTTTAAAATCATCTAGGAACGATAGGAAAAAAGTTTACTCTTACCGGTGGGACTTCGAGCAACGAAGTAGTACGCTATCGACCATTATTTTCAATTATTTCGGTAAATACGCATTGTAGCGCTTTGTAACTTTATATTCATTGTTAATATGTTTTATATTACAATGATCTAACATTTAAAATCGCCTGGAATCGATACAGAAAAAGTTTACTCTTGCCGTTGGAACTTAAAAAAATTTTTGAGTCCGAGAAAGTATATGAAAAGTTGAATGTTTTGTGTTAAATATCCTAGAAATACAAAAATTTATTGTATTTTACGAAATAAATTTTCACAGTTTTTTCGCTCTAAGTCCCAACAGCCCCGCCGGTTGGGCTGTTGCCGCGACGGTTTACCGCCATAAGCGCGCGTGCTATTGACCGCGCGGCGCCGGCGTCCCGGCCGGCCGTTCGGTATCTATAAGAGAGTCGACCGTTCGGTCGCTTCGATCGGTTCAGCGTGCGCTTGGGGCTATTCTACGATCTCGGTCGAGAAGCAGCTCTCACGGCGCCTCGAGACTTCGGTCTTGACTGTTTCGTATCGAATATTTTCTCTACACAGCATAGCCACGGGTCGGTGTCCTAGACCGAATGGCCCTTATGTGGCGAGCATCCTTCGGATGTTGGCGACTTGTATTCACTTTTGTGTATACTCGTACTAACTGAGCATCATCTCTTCATTCCGAGCGTTGCAGCATTGGATAAAAAAGAGGGTTATATTAAAGAAAACAAAAATGTCTAAAAATGACAAAATAAAATAAATATATTAAAATAGAACAAACCAAAATTGTTTGTGAAACATATATAAGAGAAAAAGAAAGAACATCATATTAAATGTGGTATTGCACATTTCGTTTATGCCTAGCGCGAGCA
>CAKAJI010000085.1:27500-30000 GCA_916610255.1 Lasioglossum lativentre
AGTTACTCGACGCGTGCTGCGACTCTCCCGTCCGTTGGCAAAATTAAGGCGCAGAGAGAGCCCGCCAGAGATATATACACCATTCGTGCATAACACACGGCAATATATATATAAATAATATGTACGCACTCTTTCGACAATGGGATGAAATATTGAGAGAATGACACACATAACAACGGTGCTTGCGTGAAGGTGAAAAAAGCATCGTATCGTTTACTTGTATTGGGGAGTGAGTGGGAAGAGCTGTACTTCGGGTCTTCGGGAATCGTCAACATTATCGACGTTCGCATTTGCAAACTCGAGCGATCGGTACGTACGATTTTCCGTCGGACGCTGAATGTTATAGTGTTCAACCCACGAATATAGAAATACCCGTCGTTTACGAATCACGATGTTCTCACCCGCCACCGAGAGAGTGGTCGTTCTCTTTGAAAAATACCTCGTATCAAAGAGTGGGCTCATGATTACATATATATAATATATATAATACGCCTTTGGTGTCTCTGCGTGTGTAGGCTCTCGACAATTATATATGGACATATATTACGGTCGCAAGAACATGGGATGTAAGCGTCGATTCGAATTCACATATCGCGCGCTTCCTCGGTCTTCGCCTGTAATGTCCGAAAAAATGTCCGTTGGAAACGGTGTCCCGAAAAGGACAAATAAAATCAGGGTAGCCTGTGGAAAACGCGCGGTGGGACGTGTTGTGTCCGTTCACGAACATCGAGAGATAGAGAGACGAGAGGACCGGCTGTGAAGCTCGCTTTTAAAGCTGCGTGAGTCTGACACCCTACTCTGTGTATGTACACACGAGCTTGGGACGAATGACCGCTGCCAGAGCCGGCTGAGAGTCCCGCTCTCTATTTATCGAGTTCGCGTATAACCAAGAGCACAAAACGTGTCGCCGCACGCGTTGTTCGTTGAAGAACGGTGTAATATATTCGAGAGGACCGGCTGTGAAGCTCCTCGCTTGTTAAGGCTATGTGTTGCGATTCTGACACCCTACTCTCTGTGGGGCGATAATACTGTGCACAAGAGTTGGGACGAACGATCGCGCACGGCCAGAGTGAGAGAGCCGGCTGTGAAGTCCGCTAACATCGAATTCACATTTCCAATAAAAAGGAGGAGGGAAGTGTTCTGGATCCAGTATATCGGGTTGTCTATGATCCCCGTCGTTTTCAGAATTCCCCTCCGCGTTTTCCATTTTAAAGGTTTTTCAATGTACTGTTCGCCCGGCCGTGTCAGGTACGTGCTGTCTCCGCGCGTGCGTACTCTGCGCGGTTTCCGTTTCCACGGACGACTGTGTCGTCCTTAAAAACGACGCCTGAATCTCCTTCGCGCGCTGGTTGGAGTTTTCAGGTATCGGCGTTCTTACGAACCGCAGAACAAAGAGACAAAATATACATATATTGATTACAAATCAAAATTATACGATTACCCTGAACGGTGGATCACTTGGCTCGTGGGTCGATGAAGAACGCAGCTAATTGCGCGTCAACGTGTGAACTGCAGGACACATGAACATCGACATTTCGAACGCACATTGCGGTCCACGGATACAATTCCTGGACCACGCCTGGCTGAGGGTCGTTTACGTAACCAAATACTGCTTGCGTTGCTCTTGTAAGTCCCCGCCGTCGCTTACCTCTCCAATATTTATAAAATTGGAGGGCGCAAGAGCGTTTCTGAGTCGGGTTGCGAAGATGCTCTACGTACGAGCGAATGATGGGCGTTTCGTCGGCGTTTGACGCGGTTCTGTGAAAATTGTAAATTTTGCATTGCGTCTAACAGTTTCGCGAGAATAGTAGAGAGATTGGTATTCTCACATTCGGACTTGCGTGAGTGTTTTGCGGTGTCGCGAGTCGTACGACCGACCGCCCGTAAGACACCGCTCCGACGAGTTCGACATCTCTCACTTTCTCTGTGAAACGATTCGCATTGCGAAAGAAGCGTTTCACTCGTGAACATTCAACGCGCTCCCGACGTCGCCTGAAATGATGCGTATACGAAAGAGGTATAAAGAGTCAGTCTTTAAGAGACTATACAGATAATGGACACAAAAATAAAGAGAAGATACAGACACCCGTGTATAAAATCTGTGTGGTGTGCGATGTAAGCCCCAGGGAGATATATATATATAAAGAGAAATACGCTTGTGCGTGGATGTGTTTCTGTCTCTACATATTTAACATGCATGCGGAGGGTCGTCGTTGCCTAGCGACTTCTCGACAAACATTGTGAGAGTCCTTCGAGAAGAGAAAAAAGACGTTGGTCTCTCGTTCTACGAACGCTTGGATAATCGATGGACAGCGGAGCAACGCTAAATTGTGCGGGACGAGCACGCGTACTTGTATCGGGTTGAATAAAATTTCCCCGTCGTCGCGTGTCCTCGCTAATCAGCGTGTTGCCATTCCATCGCCACGTTCGTTGAATTGAATGACGACCGCGCGAGATCTCTCTCGTGTCTCTTTGGTTTGATCGAGATATGATGTCGTCT
>CAKAJI010000085.1:37500-44049 GCA_916610255.1 Lasioglossum lativentre
GGTTTCGTATGCACAGTTTACCACGAATATAACGTTTAAAATCATCTAGGAACGATAGGAAAAAAGTTTACTCTTACCGCGAACCGTCTAACCGACACGGCGCGGTACTTAGCAATTTTATCGTTCCAGCGATACCTAAGCGACTCGCCGGAAGTTAACTCGGTAAATACGCGTCCGAGAGAAACTGGCGTCACGACACAACGGTTTCGTATGCACAGTTTACCACGAATATAACGTTTAAAATCATCTAGGAACGATAGGAAAAAAGTTTACTCTTACCGCGAACCGTCTAACCGACACGGCGCGGTACTTAGCAATTTTATCGTTTCCAGCGATACCTAAGCGACTCGCCGGAAGTTAACTCGCTTATAACTCGGTAAATACGCGTCCGAGAGAACTGGCGTCACGACACACGGTTTCGTATGCACAGTTTACCACGAATATAACGTTTAAAATCATCTAGGAACGATAGGAAAAAAGTTTACTCTTACCGCGAACCGTCTAACCGACACGGCGCGGTACTTAGCAATTTTATCGTTCCACGCGATACCTAAGCGACTCGCCGGAAGTTAACTCGGTAAATACGCGTCCGAGAGAACTGGCGTCACGACACACGGTTTCGTATGCACAGTTTACCACGAATATATCGTTTAAAATCATCTAGGAACGATAGGAAAAAAGTTTACTCTTACCGCGAACCGTCTAACCGACACGGCGCGGTACTTAGCAATTTTATCGTTCCAGCGATACCTAAGCGACTCGCCGGAAGTTAACTCGGTAAATACGCGTCCGAGAGAACTGGCGTCACGACACACGGTTTCGTATGCACAGTTTACCACGAATATAACGTTTAAAATCATCTAGGAACGATAGGAAAAAAGTTTACTCTTACCGCGAACCGTCTAACCGACACGGCGCGGTACTTAGCAATTTTATCGTTCCAGCGATACCTAAGCGACTCGCCGGAAGTTAACTCGGTAAATACGCGTCCGAGAGAACTGGCGTCACGACACACGGTTTCGTATGCACAGTTTACCACGAATATAACGTTTAAAATCATCTAGGAACGATAGGAAAAAAGTTTACTCTTTCCCGCGAACCGTCTAACCGACACGGCGCGGTACTTAGCAATTTTATCGTTCCAGCGATACCTAAGCGACTCGCCGGAAGTTAACTCGGTAAATACGCGTCCGAGAGAACTGGCGTCACGACACACGGTTTCGTATGCACAGTTTACCACGAATATAACGTTTAAAATCATCTAGGAACGATAGGAAAAAAGTTTACTCTTACCGCGAACCGTCTAACCGACACGGCGCGGTACTTAGCAATTTTATCGTTCCAGCGATACCTAAGCGACTCGCCGGAAGTTAACTCGGTAAATACGCGTCCGAGAGAACTGGCGTCACGACACACGGTTTCGTATGCACAGTTTACCACGAATATAACGTTTAAAATCATCTAGGAACGATAGGAAAAAAAGTTTACTCTTACCGCGAACCGTCTAACCGACACGGCGCGGTACTTAGCAATTTTATCGTTCCAGCGATACCTAAGCGACTCGCCGGAAGTTAACTCGCTTATAACTCGGTAAATACGCGTCCGAGAGAACTGGCGTCACGACACACGGTTTCGTATGCACAGTTTACCACGAATATAACGTTTAAAATCATCTAGGAACGATAGGAAAAAAAGTTTACTCTTACCGCGAACCGTCTAACCGACACGGCGCGGTACTTAGCAATTTTATCGTTCCAGCGATACCTAAGCGACTCGCCGGAAGTTAACTCGGTAAATACGCGTCCGAGAGAACTGGCGTCACGACACACGGTTTCGTATGCACAGTTTACCACGAATATAACGTTTAAAATCATCTAGGAACGATAGGAAAAAAGTTTACTCTTACCGCGAACCGTCTAACCGACACGGCGCGGTACTTAGCAATTTTATCGTTCCAGCGATACCTAAGCGACTCGCCGGAAGTTAACTCGCTTATAACTCGGTAAATACGCGTCCGAGAGAACTGGCGTCACGACACACGGTTTCGTATGCACAGTTTACCACGAATATAACGTTTAAAATCATCTAGGAACGATAGGAAAAAAGTTTACTCTTACCGCGAACCGTCTAACCGACACGGCGCGGTACTTAGCAATTTTATCGTTCCAGCGATACCTAAGCGACTCGCCGGAAGTTAACTCGCTTATAACTCGGTAAATACGCGTCCGAGAGAACTGGCGTCACGACACACGGTTTCGTATGCACAGTTTACCACGAATATAACGTTTAAAATCATCTAGGAACGATAGGAAAAAAGTTTACTCTTACCGCGAACCGTCTAACCGACACGGCGCGGTACTTAGCAATTTTATCGTTCCAGCGATACCTAAGCGACTCGCCGGAAGTTAACTCGGTAAATACGCGTCCGAGAGAACTGGCGTCACGACACACGGTTTCGTATGCACAGTTTACCACGAATATAACGTTTAAAATCATCTAGGAACGATAGGAAAAAAGTTTACTCTTACCGCGAACCGTCTAACCGACACGGCGCGGTACTTAGCAATTTTATCGTTCCAGCGATACGAAAGCGACTCGCCGGAAGTTAACTCGGTAAATACGCGTCCGAGAGAACTGGCGTCACGACACACGGTTTCGTATGCACAGTTTACCACGAATATAACGTTTAAAATCATCTAGGAACGATAGGAAAAAAGTTTACTCTTACCGCGAACCGTCTAACCGACACGGCGCGGTACTTAGCAATTTTATCGTTCCAGCGATACCTAAGCGACTCGCCGGAAGTTAACTCGCTTATAACTCGGTAAATACGCGTCCGAGAGAACTGGCGTCACGACACACGGTTTCGTATGCACAGTTTACCACGTATATAACGTTTAAAATCATCTAGGAACGATAGGAAAAAAGTTTACTCTTACCGCGAACCGTCTAACCGACACGGCGCGGTACTTAGCAATTTTATCGTTCCAGCGATACCTAAGCGACTCGCCGGAAGTTAACTCGGTAAATACGCGTCCGAGAGAACTGGCGTCACGACACACACGGTTTCGTATGCACAGTTTACCACGAATATAACGTTTAAAATCATCTAGGAACGATAGGAAAAAAGTTTACTCTTACCGCGAACCGTCTAACCGACACGGCGCGGTACTTAGCAATTTTATCGTTCCAGCGATACCTAAGCGACTCGCCGGAAGTTAACTCGCTTATAACTCGGTAAATACGCGTCCGAGAGAACTGGCGTCACGACAACACGGTTTCGTATGCACAGTTTACCACGAATATAACGTTTAAAATCATCTAGGAACGATAGGAAAAAAGTTTACTCTTACCGCGAACCGTCTAACCGACACGGCGCGGTACTTAGCAATTTTATCGTTCCAGCGATACCTAAGCGACTCGCCGGAAGTTAACTCGGTAAATACGCGTCCGAGAGAACTGGCGTCACGACACACGGTTTCGTATGCACAGTTTACCACGAATATAACGTTTAAAATCATCTAGGAACGATAGGAAAAAAGTTTACTCTTACCGCGAACCGTCTAACCGACACGGCGCGGTACTTAGCAATTTTATCGTTCCAGCGATACCTAAGCGACTCGCCGGAAGTTAACTCGGTAAATACGCGTCCGAGAGAACTGGCGTCACGACACACGGTTTCGTATGCACAGTTTACCACGAATATAACGTTTAAAATCATCTAGGAACGATAGGAAAAAAGTTTACTCTTACCGCGAACCGTCTAACCGACACGGCGCGGTACTTAGCAATTTTATCGTTCCAGCGATACCTAAGCGACTCGCCGGAAGTTAACTCGCTTATAACTCGGTAAATACGCGTCCGAGAGAACTGGCGTCACGACACACGGTTTCGTATGCACAGTTTACCACGAATATAACGTTTAAAATCATCTAGGTAATGATAGGAAAAAAGTTTACTCTTACCCGCGAACCGTCTAAACCGACACGGCGCGGTACTTAGCAATTTTATCGTTCCAGCGATACCTAAGCGACTCGCCGGAAGTTAACTCGGTAAATACGCGTCCGAGAGAACTGGCGTCACGACACACGGTTTCGTATGCACAGTTTTACCACGAATATATCGTTTAAAATCATCTAGGAACGATAGGAAAAAAGTTTACTCTTACCGCGAACCGTCTAACCGACACGGCGCGGTACTTAGCAATTTTATCGTTCCAGCGATACCTAAGCGACTCGCCGGAAGTTAACTCGGTAAATACGCGTCCGAGAGAACTGGCGTCACGACACACGGTTTCGTATGCACAGTTTACCACGAATATAACGTTTAAAATCATCTAGGAACGATAGGAAAAAAGTTTACTCTTACCGCGAACCGTCTAACCGACACGGCGCGGTACTTAGCAATTTTATCGTTCCAGCGATACCTAAGCGACTCGCCGGAAGTTAACTCGCTTATAACTCGGTAAATACGCGTCCGAGAGAAACTGGCGTCACGACACACGGTTTCGTATGCACAGTTTACCACGAATATAACGTTTAAAATCATCTAGGAACGATAGGAAAAAAGTTTACTCTTACCGCGAACCGTCTAACCGACACGGCGCGGTACTTAGCAATTTTATCGTTCCAGCGATACCTAAGCGACTCGCCGGAAGTTAACTCGGTAAATACGCGTCCGAGAGAACTGGCGTCACGACACACGGTTTCGTATGCACAGTTTACCACGAATATAACGTTTAAAATCATCTAGGAACGATAGGAAAAAAGTTTACTCTTACCGCGAACCGTCTAACCGACACGGCGCGGTACTTAGCAATTTTATCGTTCCAGCGATACCTAAGCGACTCGCCGGAAGTTAACTCGGTAAATACGCGTCCGAGAGAACTGGCGTCACGACACACGGTTTCGTATGCACAGTTTACCACGAATATAACGTTTTAAAATCATCTAGGAACGATAGGAAAAAAGTTTACTCTTACCGCGAACCGTCTAACCGACACGGCGCGGTACTTAGCAATTTTATCGTTCCAGCGATACCTAAGCGACTCGCCGGAAGTTAACTCGGTAAATACGCGTCCGAGAGAACTGGCGTCACGACACACGGTTTCGTATGCACAGTTTACCACGAATATAACGTTTAAAATCATCTAGGAACGATAGGAAAAAAGTTTACTCTTCCCGCGAACCGTCTAACCGACACGGCGCGGTACTTAGCAATTTTATCGTTCCAGCGATACCTAAGCGACTCGCCGGAAGTTAACTCGGTAAAATACGCGTCCGAGAGAACTGGCGTCACGACACACGGTTTCGTATGCACAGTTTACCACGAATATAACGTTTAAAATCATCTAGGAACGATAGGAAAAAAGTTTACTCTTACCGGTGGGACTTCGAGCAACGAAGTAGTACGCTATCGACCATTATTTTCAATTATTTCGGTAAATACGCATTGTAGCGCTTTGTAACTTTATATTCATTGTTAATATGTTTTATATTACAATGATCTAACATTTAAAATCGCCTGGAATCGATACAGAAAAAGTTTACTCTTGCCGTTGGAACTTAAAAAAATTTTTGAGTCCGAGAAAGTATATGAAAAGTTGAATGTTTTGTGTTAAATATCCTAGAAATACAAAAAATTTATTGTATTTTACGAAATAAATTTTCACAGTTTTTTCGCTCTAAGTCCCAACAGCCCCGCCGGTTGGGCTGTTGCCGCGACGGTTTACCGCCATAAGCGCGCGTGCTATTGACCGCGCGGCGCCGGCGTCCCGGCCGGCCGTTCGGTATCTATAAGAGAGTCGACCGTTCGGCGAGTCGGGCGGTTCAGCGTGCGCTTGGGGCTATTCTACGATCTCGGTCGAGAAGCAGCTCTCACGGCGCCTCGAGACTTCGGTCTTGACTGTTTCGTATCGAATATTTTCTCTACACAGCATAGCCACGGGTCGGTGTCCTAGACCGAATGGCCCTTATGTGGCGAGCATCCTTCGGATGTTGGCGACTTGTATTCACTTTTGTGTATACTCGTACTAACTGAGCATCATCTCTTCATTCCGAGCGTTGCAGCATTGGATAAAAAAGAGGGTTATATTAAAGAAAACAAAAATGTCTAAAAATGACAAAATAAAATAAATATATTAAAATAGAACAAACCAAAATTGTTTGTGAAACATATATAAGAGAAAAAGAAAGAACATCATATTAAATGTGGTATTGCACATTTCGTTTATGCCTAGCGCGAGCAGACGGGCATTGGGAAACGCCGTCCAGCATATTATGGTGCTTATGCGTTACCTATGTTACTGAGCTATACACGCTTCCACGTTTGTGCAAACCTTAATATGATGAAAAACGAAAACGAATTGTCTGTGAAGCATGAACAACCATGTGTTTTAAAAGAAGTAAGGTTGTTCAGATATACTGGAGAAGCCGCGAACAGGATATTGAAAAGGAATTTGTTCTCGGTGGATATACGAAAATGAAAATGTATCTCGTTCAAAAGGTTCTAAGAATTTGAACGAGTAAGAGGAAAAAGTGTCGTTGACCT
>CAKAJI010000086.1:0-80273 GCA_916610255.1 Lasioglossum lativentre
GTGTATTATTGAAAATACCTTATAATATAACGTAATATGCAGTGTATCATTGGAAATACCATATAATATATCGTAATATGCAGTGTATCATTGAAAATACCTTATAATGTATTGTAATATGCAGTGTATCATTGAAAATACCTTATAATATAACGGAATATGCAGTCTACCATTGAAAATACATTATGAGATAATGTAATATGCAGTCTGTCATTGAAAATACCTTATAATATAACGCAATATGTAGTGTATCATTGATAATACCTTATAATATAACATAATATGCTGTGAATCATTGAAAATACCTTATAATATAACGTAATATGCAGTGTATCATTGAAAATACCTTATAATATAACATAATATGCTGTGTGTTATTGAAATTACCTTATAATATATCGTAATATGCAGTGTATCATTGATAATACCTTATAATATAACGTAATATGCAGTGTATCATTGAAAATACCTTATAATATAACGTAATATGCACTGTATCATTGAAAATACCCTATAATATAACGTAATATGCAGTGTATCATTGAAAATACATTATAATATAACGTAATATGCGGTGTATCATTGAAAATACCTTATAATATAACGTAATATGCAGTGTATCATTGAAAATACCTTGTAATATATAGTAGTTTATCATTGAAAATACCTTATAATATAAAGTAATATTCTGTGTATCATTGAAAATACCTTATAATATAACGTAATATGCAGTGTATCATTGAAAATACCTTAGAATATATGGTAATTTGTAGTGTATCATTGAAAATACCTTGTAATATATAGTAGTTTATCATTGAAAATACCTTATAATATAACGTAATATTCTGTGTATCATTGAAAATACCTTATAATAAAACGTAATATGCAGTGTATCATTGAAAATACCTTAGAATATATGGTAATTTGTAGTGTATCATTGAAAATACCTTGTAATATATAGTAGTTTATCATTGAAAATACCTTATAATATAACGTAATATTCTGTGTATCACTGGAAATACCTTATAATATAACGTAATATGCAGTGTATCATTGAAAATACCTTATAATATAACGTAATATGCAGTGTATCATTGAAAATACCTTGTAATATATAGTAGTTTATCATTGAAAATACCTTATAATATAAAGTAATATTCTGTGTATCATTGAAAATACCTTATAATATAACGTAATATGCAGTGTATCATTGAAAATACCTTAGAATATATGGTAATTTGTAGTGTATCATTGAAAATACCTTGTAATATATAGTAGTTTATCATTGAAAATACATTATAATATAACGTAATATTCTGTGTATCATTGAAAATACCTGAGAATATATGGTAATTCTAGTCTATCAATGAAAATACCTTATAATATAACGTAATATGCAGTGTTTCATTGAAAATAATTTATAATATATCGTAATTTGTTGTGTATCAATGAAAATACCTTATAATATAACGTAATATGCAGAGTATCATTGGAAATACCTTATAATATATCGTAATTTTTTAGTGTATCATTGAAAATACCTAATAATATAACGTAATATGCAGTGTATCATTGAAAATACCTTATAATAAAACGTAATATAAAGTGTATCATTGAAAATACCTTAGAATATATGGTAATTTGTAGTGTATCATTGAAAATACCTTGTAATATATAGTAGTTTATCATTTAAAATACCTTATAATATAACGTAATATTCTGTGTATCATTGAAAATACCTTATAATATAACGTAATATTCTGTGTATCATTGAAAATACCTTATAATATAACGTAATATTCTGTGTATCATTGAAAATACCTTAGAATATATGGTAATTCTAGTCTATCAATGAAAATACCTTATAATATAACGTAATATACAGTGTATCATTGAAAATACTTTAGAATATATCGTAATTGTAGTGTATCATTGAAAATACCTTATAATATAACGTAATATGCAATGTATCATTGAAAATACTTTATAATATATCGTAATTTGTAGTGTATCATTGAAAATACCTTATAATATAACGTAATTTGTAGTGTATCATTGAAAATATATTATAATATAAAGTAAAATGCAGTGTATCATTGAAAATAGCTTATAATATAACGTAATATGCAGTGTATCATTGAAAATAGCTTATAATATAACGTAATATTCTGTGTATCACTGAAAATACCTTATAATGTAACGTAATATGCAGTGTATCATTGAAAATACTTTATCATATAACGTAGTATGCTGTGTATCATTGAAAATACCTTATAGTATAACGTAATATGCAGTGCTTCATTGAAAATACCTTATAATATAACGTAATATGCAGTGTATCATTGAAAATACCTTATAATATAACGTAATATGCGGTGTATCATTGAAAATACCTTATAATATAACGTAATATGCAGTGTATCATTGAAAATACATTATAATATAACGTAATATGCGGTGTATCATTGAAAATACCTTATAATATAACGTACTATGCAGTGTATCATTGAAAATACCTTGTAATATATAGTAGTTTATCATTGAAAATACCTTATAATATAACGTAATATTCTGTGTATCATTGAAAATACCTTATAATACAATGTAATATGCAGTGTATCATTGAAAATACCTTATAATGTATTGTAATCTGCAGTGTATCACTGAAAATACCTTATAATATAACGGAATATGCAGTCTACCATTGATAATACATTATGAGATAATGTAATATGCAGTCTGTCATTGAAAATACCTTATAATATAACGTAATATGCAGTGTATCATTGAAAATACCTTATAATATAACGTAATATGCAGTGTATCATTGAAAATACCTTATAATGTATTGTAATATGCAGTGTATCATTGAAAATACCTTAAAATATAACGTACTATGCAGTGTATCATTGAAAATACCTTGTAATATATAGTAGTTTATCATTGAAAATACCTTATAATATAACGTAATATTCTGTGTATCATTGAAAATACCTTATAATATAACGTAATATGCAGTGTATCATTGAAATTACCATGTAATATATCGTAATATGCAGTGTATCATTGAAAATACCTTATAATATAACGTAATATAAAGTGTATCATTGAAAATACCTTAAAATATAAGGTAATATGCAGTGTATCAATGAAAATACCTTAAAATATAACGTAATATGCAGTGTATCATTGAAAATACCTTATAATATAACGTAATATGCAGTGTATCATTGAAAATACCTTATAATATAACATAATATGCTGTGTGTTATTGAAATTACCTTATAATATATCGTAATATGCAGTGTATCATTGATAATACCTTATAATATAACGTAATATGCAGTGTATCATTGAAAATACCTTGCAATACAATGTAATATGCAGTGTATCATTGAAAATACCTTATAATGTATTGTAATATGCAGTGTATCATTGCAAATACCTTAAAATATAACGTAATATGCAGTGTATCATTGAAAATACCTTAAAATATAACGTAATATGCAGTGTATCATTGAAAATACTTTATAATATAACGTAATATGCAGTGTATCATTGAAATTACCATATAATATATCGTAATATGCAGTGTATCATTGAAAATACCTTATAATATAACGTAATATGCAGTGTATCATTGAAAATACCTTATAATATAACGTAATATGCAGTGTATCATTGGAAATACCATATAATATATCGTAATATGCAGTGTATCATTGAAAATACCTTATAATGTATTGTAATATGCAGTGTATCATTGAAAATACCTTATAATATAACGGAATATGCAGTCTACCATTGAAAATACATTATGAGATAATGTAATATGCAGTCTGTCATTGAAAATACCTTATAATATAACGCAATATGTAGTGTATCATTGATAATACCTTATAATATAACATAATATGCTGTGAATCATTGAAAATACCTTATAATATAACGTAATATGCAGTGTATCATTGAAAATACCTTATAATATAACATAATATGCTGTGTGTTATTGAAATTACCTTATAATATATCGTAATATGCAGTGTATCATTGATAATACCTTATAATATAACGTAATATGCAGTGTATCATTGAAAATACCTTATAATATAACGTAATATGCAGTGTATCATTGAAAATACCCTATAATATAACGTAATATGCAGTGTATCATTGAAAATACATTATAATATAACGTAATATGCGGTGTATCATTGAAAATACCTTATAATATAACGTAATATGCAGTGTATCATTGAAAATACCTTGTAATATATAGTAGTTTATCATTGAAAATACCTTATAATATAAAGTAATATTCTGTGTATCATTGAAAATACCTTATAATATAACGTAATATGCAGTGTATCATTGAAAATACCTTAGAATATATGGTAATTTGTAGTGTATCATTGAAAATACCTTGTAATATATAGTAGTTTATCATTGAAAATACCTTATAATATGACGTAATATTCTGTGTATCATTGAAAATACCTTATAATAAAACGTAATATGCAGTGTATCATTGAAAATACCTTAGAATATATGGTAATTTGTAGTGTATCATTGAAAATACCTTGTAATATATAGTAGTTTATCATTGAAAATACCTTATAATATAACGTAATATTCTGTGTATCACTGGAAATACCTTATAATATAACGTAATATGCAGTGTATCATTGAAAATACCTTATAATATATCGTAATTTGTAGTGTATCATTGAAAATAGCTTATAATATAACATAATATGCAGTCTCCCATTGAAAATACCTTATAATGTATTGGAATATGCAGTGTATCATTGAAAATACCTTATAATATAACGTGATATTTGCAGTCTATCATTGAAAATACCTTATTATATAAGGTAATATGCAGTCTATCAATGAAAATAACTTATAATATAACGTAATACGCAGTGTATCATTGAAAATACCTTATAATATAACGTAATTTGTAGTGTATCATTGAAAATATATTATAATATAAAGTAATATGCAGTGTATCATTGAAAATAGCTTATAATATAACGTAATATGCAGTGTATCATTGAAAATACCTTATAATATAACGTAATATGCAGTGTATCATTGAAAGTACCTTATAATACAATGTAATATGCAGTCTATCATTGGAAATACCATATAATATAACGTAATATGCAGTCTATCATTGAAAATACCTTATAATATAACGTAATATGCAATGTCTCATTGAAAATACTTTATAATATATCGTAATTTGTAGTGTATCATTGAAAATACCTTATAATATAACGTAATTTGTAGTGTATCATTGAAAATACCTTATAATATAAAGTAATATGCAGAGTATCATTGGAAATACCTTATAATATAACGTAATATGCAGTGTATCATTGAAAATACCTTATAATATAACGTAATATGCAGTGTATCATTGAAAATACCTTATAATATAACATAATATGCTGTGTGTTATTGAAATTACCTTATAATATATCGTAATATGCAGTGTATCATTGATAATACCTTATAATATAACGTAATATGCAGTGTATCATTGAAAATACCTTGCAATACAATGTAATATGCAGTGTATCATTGGAAATACCATATAATATATCGTAATATGCAGTGTATCATTGAAAATACCTTATAATGTATTGTAATAAGCAGGGTATCATTGAAAATACCTTATAATATAACGGAATATGCAGTCTACCATTGAAAATACATTATGAGATAATGTAATATGCAGTCTGTCATTGAAAATACCTTATAATATAACGCAATATGTAGTGTATCATTGATAATACCTTATAATATAACATAATATGCTGTGAATCATTGAAAATACCTTATAATATAACGTAATATGCAGTGTATCATTGAAAATACCTTACAATATAACATAATATGCTGTGTGTTATTGAAATTACCTTATAATATATCGTAATATGCAGTGTATCATTGATAATACCTTATAATATAACGTAATATGCAGTGTATCATTGAAAATACCTTATAATATAACGTAATATGCACTGTATCATTGAAAATACCCTATAATATAACGTAATATGCAGTGTATCATTGAAAATACATTATAATATAACGTAATATGCGGTGTATCATTGAAAATACCTTATAATATAACGTAATATGCAGTGTATCATTGAAAATACCTTGTAATATATAGTAGTTTATCATTGAAAATACCTTATAATATAAAGTAATATTCTGTGTATCATTGAAAATACCTTATAATATAACGTAATATGCAGTGTATCATTGAAAATACCTTAGAATATATGGTAATTTGTAGTGTATCATTGAAAATACCTTGTAATATATAGTAGTTTATCATTGAAAATACCTTATAATATGACGTAATATTCTGTGTATCATTGAAAATACCTTATAATAAAACGTAATATGCAGTGTATCATTGAAAATACCTTAGAATATATGGTAATTTGTAGTGTATCATTGAAAATACCTTGTAATATATAGTAGTTTATCATTGAAAATACCTTATAATATAACGTAATATTCTGTGTATCACTGGAAATACCTTATAATATAACGTAATATGCAGTGTATCATTGAAAATAGCTTATAATATAACGTAATATGCAGTGTATCATTGAAAATACCTTATAATATAACGTAATATGCAGTGTATCATTGAAAGTACCTTATAATACAATGTAATATGCAGTCTATCATTGGAAATACCATATAATATAACGTAATATGCAGTCTATCATTGAAAATACCTTATAATATAACGTAATATGCAATGTCTCATTGAAAATACTTTATCATATATCGTAATTTGTAGTGTATCATTGAAAATACCTTATAATATAACGTAATTTGTAGTGTATCATTGAAAATACCTTATAATATAAAGTAATATGCAGAGTATCATTGGAAATACCTTATAATATAACGTAATATGCAGTGTATCATTGAAAATACATTATAATATAACGTAATATGCGGTGTATCATTGAAAATACCTTATAATATAACGTAATATGCAGTGTATCATTGAAAATACCTTATAATATAACGTAATATGCAGTGTATCATTGAAAATACATTATAATATAACGTAATATGCGGTGTATCATTGAAAATACCTTATAATATAACGTACTATGCAGTGTATCATTGAAAATACCTTGTAATATATAGTAGTTTATCATTGAAAATACCTTATAATATAACGTAATATTCTGTGTATCATTGAAAATACCTTATAATACAATGTAATATGCAGTGTATCATTGAAAATACCTTATAATGTATTGTAATATGCAGTGTATCATTGAAAATACCTTATAATATAACGGAATATGCAGTCTACCATTGAAAATACATTATGAGATAATGTAATATGCAGTCTGTCATTGAAAATACCTTATAATATAACGTAATATGCAGTGTATCATTGAAAATACCTTATAATATAACGTAATATGCAGTGTATCATTGAAAATACCTTATAATGTATTGTAATATGCAGTGTATCATTGAAAATACCTTAAAATATAACGTACTATGCAGTGTATCATTGAAAATACCTTGTAATATATAGTAGTTTATCATTGAAAATACCTTATAATATAACGTAATATTCTGTGTATCATTGAAAATACCTTATAATATAACGTAATATGCAATGTATCATTGAAATTACCATGTAATATATCGTAATATGCAGTGTATCATTGAAAATACCTTATAATATAACGTAATATAAAGTGTATCATTGAAAATACCTTAAAATATAAGGTAATATGCAGTGTATCAATGAAAATACCTTAAAATATAACGTAATATGCAGTGTATCATTGAAAATACCTTATAATATAACGTAATATGCAGTGTATCATTGAAAATACCTTATAATATAACATAATATGCTGTGTGTTATTGAAATTACCTTATAATATATCGTAATATGCAGTGTATCATTGATAATACCTTATAATATAACGTAATATGCAGTGTATCATTGAAAATACCTTGTAATACAATGTAATATGCAGTGTATCATTGAAAATACCTTATAATGTATTGTAATATGCAGTGTATCATTGAAAATACCTTAAAATATAACGTAATATGCAGTGTATCATTGAAAATACCTTAAAATATAACGTAATATGCAGTGTATCATTGAAAATACTTTATAATATAACGTAATATGCAGTGTATCATTGAAATTACCATATAATATATCGTAATATGCAGTGTATCATTGAAAATACCTTATAATATAACGTAATATGCAGTGTATCATTGAAAATACCTTATAATATAACGTAATATGCAGTGTATCATTGGAAATACCATATAATATATCGTAATATGCAGTGTATCATTGAAAATACATTATAATATAACGTAATATGCGGTGTATCATTGAAAATACCTTATAATATAACGTAATATGCAGTGTATCATTGAAAATACCTTGTAATATATAGTAGTTTATCATTGAAAATACCTTATAATATAAAGTAATATTCTGTGTATCATTGAAAATACCTTATAATATAACGTAATATGCAGTGTATCATTGAAAATACCTTAGAATATATGGTAATTTGTAGTGTATCATTGAAAATACCTTGTAATATATAGTAGTTTATCATTGAAAATACCTTATAATATAACGTAATATTCTGTGTATCATTGAAAATACCTTATAATAAAACGTAATATGCAGTGTATCATTGAAAATACCTTAGAATATATGGTAATTTGTAGTGTATCATTGAAAATACCTTGTAATATATAGTAGTTTATCATTGAAAATACCTTATAATATAACGTAATATTCTGTGTATCACTGGAAATACCTTATAATATAACGTAATATGCAGTGTATCATTGAAAATACCTTATAATATATCGTAATTTGTAGTGTATCATTGAAAATAGCTTATAATATAACATAATATGCAGTCTCCCATTGAAAATACCTTATAATGTATTGGAATATGCAGTGTATCATTGAAAATACCTTATAATATAACGTGATATTTGCAGTCTATCATTGAAAATACCTTATTATATAAGGTAATATGCAGTCTATCAATGAAAATAACTTATAATATAACGTAATACGCAGTGTATCATTGAAAATACCTTATAATATAACGTAATTTGTAGTGTATCATTGAAAATATATTATAATATAAAGTAATATGCAGTGTATCATTGAAAATAGCTTATAATATAACGTAATATGCAGTGTATCATTGAAAATACCTTATAATATAACGTAATATGCAGTGTATCATTGAAAGTACCTTATAATACAATGTAATATGCAGTCTATCATTGGAAATACCATATAATATAACGTAATATGCAGTCTATCATTGAAAATACCTTATAATATAACGTAATATGCAATGTCTCATTGAAAATACTTTATCATATATCGTAATTTGTAGTGTATCATTGAAAATACCTTATAATATAACGTAATTTGTAGTGTATCATTGAAAATACCTTATAATATAAAGTAATATGCAGAGTATCATTGGAAATACCTTATAATATAACGTAATATGCAGTGTATCATTGAAAATACATTATAATATAACGTAATATGCGGTGTATCATTGAAAATACCTTATAATATAACGTAATATGCAGTGTATCATTGAAAATACCTTATAATATAACGTAATATGCAGTGTATCATTGAAAATACATTATAATATAACGTAATATGCGGTGTATCATTGAAAATACCTTATAATATAACGTACTATGCAGTGTATCATTGAAAATACCTTGTAATATATAGTAGTTTATCATTGAAAATACCTTATAATATAACGTAATATTCTGTGTATCATTGAAAATACCTTATAATACAATGTAATATGCAGTGTATCATTGAAAATACCTTATAATGTATTGTAATATGCAGTGTATCACTGAAAATACCTTATAATATAACGGAATATGCAGTCTACCATTGATAATACATTATGAGATAATGTAATATGCAGTCTGTCATTGAAAATACCTTATAATATAACGTAATATGCAGTGTATCATTGAAAATACCTTATAATATAACGTAATATGCAGTGTATCATTGAAAATACCTTATAATGTATTGTAATATGCAGTGTATCATTGAAAATACCTTAAAATATAACGTACTATGCAGTGTATCATTGAAAATACCTTGTAATATATAGTAGTTTATCATTGAAAATACCTTATAATATAACGTAATATTCTGTGTATCATTGAAAATACCTTATAATATAACGTAATATGCAATGTATCATTGAAATTACCATGTAATATATCGTAATATGCAGTGTATCATTGAAAATACCTTATAATATAACGTAATATAAAGTGTATCATTGAAAATACCTTAAAATATAAGGTAATATGCAGTGTATCAATGAAAATACCTTAAAATATAACGTAATATGCAGTGTATCATTGAAAATACCTTATAATATAACGTAATATGCAGTGTATCATTGAAAATACCTTATAATATAACATAATATGCTGTGTGTTATTGAAATTACATTATAATATATCGTAATATGCAGTGTATCATTGATAATACCTTATAATATAACGTAATATGCAGTGTATCATTGAAAATACCTTGTAATACAATGTAATATGCAGTGTATCATTGAAAATACCTTATAATGTATTGTAATATGCAGTGTATCATTGAAAATACCTTAAAATATAACGTAATATGCAGTGTATCATTGAAAATACCTTAAAATATAACGTAATATGCAGTGTATCATTGAAAATACTTTATAAAATAACGTAATATGCAGTGTATCATTGAAATTACCATATAATATATCGTAATATGCAGTGTATCATTGAAAATACCTTATAATATAACGTAATATGCAGTGTATCATTGAAAATACCTTATAATATAACGTAATATGCAGTGTATCATTGGAAATACCATATAATATATCGTAATATGCAGTGTATCATTGAAAATACATTATAATATAACGTAATATGCGGTGTATCATTGAAAATACCTTATAATATAACGTAATATGCAGTGTATCATTGAAAATACCTTATAATATAACGTAATATGCAGTGTATCATTGAAAATACATTATAATATAACGTAATATGCGGTGTATCATTGAAAATACCTTATAATATAACGTACTATGCAGTGTATCATTGAAAATACCTTGTAATATATAGTAGTTTATCATTGAAAATACCTTATAATATAACGTAATATTCTGTGTATCATTGAAAATACCTTATAATACAATGTAATATGCAGTGTATCATTGAAAATACCTTATAATGTATTGTAATATGCAGTGTATCACTGAAAATACCTTATAATATAACGGAATATGCAGTCTACCATTGATAATACATTATGAGATAATGTAATATGCAGTCTGTCATTGAAAATACCTTATAATATAACGTAATATGCAGTGTATCATTGAAAATACCTTATAATATAACGTAATATGCAGTGTATCATTGAAAATACCTTATAATGTATTGTAATATGCATTGTATCATTGAAAATACCTTAAAATATAACGTACTATGCAGTGTATCATTGAAAATACCTTGTAATATATAGTAGTTTATCATTGAAAATACCTTATAATATAACGTAATATTCTGTGTATCATTGAAAATACCTTATAATATAACGTAATATGCAATGTATCATTGAAATTACCATGTAATATATCGTAATATGCAGTGTATCATTGAAAATACCTTATAATATAACGTAATATAAAGTGTATCATTGAAAATACCTTAAAATATAAGGTAATATGCAGTGTATCAATGAAAATACCTTAAAATATAACGTAATATGCAGTGTAGCATTGAAAATACCTTATAATATAACGTAATATGCAGTGTATCATTGAAAATACCTTATAATATAACATAATATGCTGTGTGTTATTGAAATTACCTTATAATATATCGTAATATGCAGTGTATCATTGATAATACCTTATAATATAACGTAATATGCAGTGTATCATTGAAAATACATTATAATATAACGTAATATGCGGTGTATCATTGAAAATACCTTATAATATAACGTACTATGCAGTGTATCATTGAAAATACCTTGTAATATATAGTAGTTTATCCTTGAAAATACCTTATAATATAACGTAATATTCTGTGTATCATTGAAAATACCTTATAATACAATGTAATATGCAGTGTATCATTGAAAATACCTTATAATATAACGTAATATTCTGTGTATCATTGAAAATACCTTAGAATATATGGTAATTCTAGTCTATCAATGAAAATACCTTATAATATAACGTAATATGCAGTGTATCATTGAAAATTCCTTATAATATAACGTAATATGCAGAGTATCCTTGGAAATACCTTATAATATATCGTAATTTTTTAGTGTATCATTGGAAATACCTAATAATATATCGTAATTTGTAGTGTATCATTGAAAATACCTTATAATATATCGTAATTTGTTGTGTATCAATGAAAATACCTTATAATATAACGTAATATGCAGAGTATCATTGGAAATACCTTATAATATAACGTAATATGCAGTGTATCATTGAAAATACCTTATAATATATAGTAGTTTATCATTGAAAATACCTTAGAATATATGGTAATTTGTAGTGTATCATTGAAAATACCTTGTAATATATAGTAGTTTATCATTGAAAATACATTATAATATAACGTAATATTCTGTGTATCATTGAAAATACCTTATAATGTATTGTAATATGCAGTGTATCATTGAAAATACCTTAAAATATAACGTACTATGCAGTGTATCATTGAAAATACCTTGTAATATATAGTAGTTTATCATTGAAAATACCTTATAATATAACGTAATATTCTGTGTATCATTGAAAATTACCTTATAATATAACGTAATATGCAATGTATCATTGAAATTACCATGTAATATATTGTAATATGCAGTGTATCATTGAAAATACCTTATAATATAACGTAATATAAAGTGTATCATTGAAAATACCTTAAAATATAAGGTAATATGCAGTGTATCAATGAAAATACCTTAAAATATAACGTAATATGCAGTGTATCATTGAAAATACCTTATAATATAACGTAATATGCAGTGTATCATTGAAAATACCTTATAATATAACATAATATGCTGTGTGTTATTGAAATTACCTTATAATATATCGTAATATGCATTGTATCATTGATAATACCTTATAATATAACGTAATATGCAGTGTATCATTGAAAATACCTTATAATATAACGTAATATGCAGAGTATCATTGGAAATACCTTATAATATATCTTAATTTTTTAGTGTATCATTGAAAATACCTAATAATATAACGTAATATGCAGTGTATCATTGAAAATACCTTAGAATATATGGTAATTTGTAGTGTATCATTGAAAATACCTTGTAATATATAGTAGTTTATCATTGAAAATACCTTATAATATAACGTAATATGCAGTGTATCATTGAAAATAATTTATAATATATCGTAATTTGTTGTGTATCAATGAAAATACCTTATAATATAACGTAATATGCAGAGTATCATTGGAAATACCTTATAATATAACGTAATATGCAGTGTATCATTGAAAATACATTATAATATAACGTAATATGCGGTGTATCATTGAAAATACCTTATAATATAACGTAATATGCAGTGTATCATTGAAAATACCTTATAATATAACGTAATATGCAGTGTATCATTGAAAATACATTATAATATAACGTAATATGCGGTGTATCATTGAAAATACCTTATAATATAACGTAATATGCAATGTATCATTGAAATTACCATGTAATATATTGTAATATGCAGTGTATCATTGAAAATACCTTATAATATAACGTAATATAAAGTGTATCATTGAAAATACCTTAAAATATAAGGTAATATGCAGTGTATCAATGAAAATACCTTAAAATATAACGTAATATGCAGTGTATCATTGAAAATACCTTATAATATAACGTAATATGCAGTGTATCATTGAAAATACCTTATAATATAACATAATATGCTGTGTGTTATTGAAATTACCTTATAATATATCGTAATATGCATTGTATCATTGATAATACCTTATAATATAACGTAATATGCAGTGTATCATTGAAAATACCTTATAATATAACGTAATATGCAGAGTATCATTGGAAATACCTTATAATATATCTTAATTTTTTAGTGTATCATTGAAAATACCTAATAATATAACGTAATATGCAGTGTATCATTGAAAATACCTTAGAATATATGGTAATTTGTAGTGTATCATTGAAAATACCTTGTAATATATAGTAGTTTATCATTGAAAATACCTTATAATATAACGTAATATGCAGTGTATCATTGAAAATAATTTATAATATATCGTAATTTGTTGTGTATCAATGAAAATACCTTATAATATAACGTAATATGCAGAGTATCATTGGAAATACCTTATAATATAACGTAATATGCAGTGTATCATTGAAAATACATTATAATATAACGTAATATGCGGTGTATCATTGAAAATACCTTATAATATAACGTAATATGCAGTGTATCATTGAAAATACCTTATAATATAACGTAATATGCAGTGTATCATTGAAAATACATTATAATATAACGTAATATGCGGTGTATCATTGAAAATACCTTATAATATAACGTACTATGCAGTGTATCATTGAAAATACCTTGTAATATATAGTAGTTTATCATTGAAAATACCTTATAATATAACGTAATATTCTGTGTATCATTGAAAATACCTTATAATACAATGTAATATGCAGTGTATCATTGAAAATACCTTATAATGTATTGTAATCTGCAGTGTATCACTGAAAATACCTTATAATATAACGGAATATGCAGTCTACCATTGATAATACATTATGAGATAATGTAATATGCAGTCTGTCATTGAAAATACCTTATAATATAACGTAATATGCAGTGTATCATTGAAAATACCTTATAATATAACGTAATATGCAGTGTATCATTGAAAATACCTTATAATGTATTGTAATATGCAGTGTATCATTGAAAATACCTTAAAATATAACGTAATATACAGTGTATCATTGAAAATACCTTGTAATATATAGTAGTTTATCATTGAAAATACCTTATAATATAACGTAATATTCTGTGTATCATTGAAAATACCTTATAATATAACGTAATATGCAATGTATCATTGAAATTACCATGTAATATATCGTAATATGCAGTGTATCATTGAAAATACCTTATAATATAACGTAATATAAAGTGTATCATTGAAAATACCTTAAAATATAAGGTAATATGCAGTGTATCAATGAAAATACCTTAAAATATAACGTAATATGCAGTGTATCATTGAAAATACCTTATAATATAACGTAATATGCAGTGTATCATTGAAAATACCTTATAATATAACGTAATATGCAGTGTATCATTGAAAATAATTTATAATATAACGTAATATGCAGAGTATCATTGGAAATACCTTATAATATAACGGAATATGCAGTGTATCATTGGAAATACCTTATAATATATGGTAATTTGTAGTGTATCAATGAAAATACCTTATAATATAACGTAATATGCAGTGTATCATTGAAAATAATTTATAATATATCGTAATTTGTAGTGTATCAATGAAAATACCTTACAATATAAAGTAATATGCAGTGTATCATTGAAAATACCTTATAATATATCGTAATTTGTAGTGTATCATTGAAAATACCTTATAATATATAGTAGCTTATCATTGAAAATACCTTATAATATAACGTAATATGCTGTGTATCATTGAAAATACCTTATAATATATCGTAATTTGTAGTGTATCAAGGAAAATACCTTATAATATAAAGTAATATGCAGTGTATCATTGAAAATACCTTATAATATAACGTAATATTCTGTGTATCATTGAAAATACCTTATAATATAACGTAATATTCTGTGTATCATTGGAAATACCTTATAATATAACGTAATATGCAGTGTATCATTGAAAATACCTTATAATATATAGTAGTTTATCATTGAAAATACCTTAGAATATATGGTAATTTGTAGTGTATCATTGAAAATACCTTGTAATATATAGTAGTTTATCATTGAAAATACATTATAATATAACGTAACATTCTGTGTATCATTGAAAATACCTGAGACTATATGGTAATTCTAGTCTATCAATGAAAATACCTTATAATATAACGTAATATGCAGTGTTTCATTGAAAATTCCTTATAATATAACGTAATATGCAGAGTATCATTGGAAATACCTTATAATATATCGTAATTTTTTAGTGTATCATTGAAAATACCTAATAATATAACGTAATATGCAGTGTATCATTGAAAATACCTTATAATAAAACGTAATATAAAGTGTATCATTGAAAATACCTTAGAATATATGGTAATTTGTAGTGTATCATTGAAAATACCTTGTAATATATAGTTGTTTATCATTGAAAATACCTTATAATATAACGTAATATTCTGTGTATCATTGAAAATACCTTAGAATATATGGTAATTCTAGTCTATCAATGAAAATACCTTATAATATAACGTAATATGCAGTGTATCATTGGAAATACCTTATAATATATGGTAATTTGTAGTGTATCAATGAAAATAACTTATAATATAACGTAATATGCAGTGTATCATTGAAAATAATTTATAATATATCGTAATTTGTAGTGTATCAATGAAAATACCTTATAATATAACGTAATATGCAGAGTATCATTGAAAATACCTTGTAATATATCGTAATTTGTAGTGTATCAATGAAAATACCTTATAATATAAAGTAATATGCAGTGTATCATTGAAAATACCTTATAATATATCGTAATTTGTAGTGTATCATTGAAAATACCATATAATATATAGTAGTTTATCATTGAAAATACCTTATAATATAACGTAATATTCTGTGTATCATTGAAAATACCTTATAATATATAGTAGTTTATCATTGAAAATACCTTAGAATATATGGTAATTTGTAGTGTATCATTGAAAATACCTTGTAATATATAGTAGTTTATCATTGAAAATACATTATAATATAACGTAACATTCTGTGTATCATTGAAAATACCTGAGACTATATGGTAATTCTAGTCTATCAATGAAAATACCTTATAATATAACGTAATATGCAGTGTTTCATTGAAAATTCCTTATAATATAACGTAATATGCAGAGTATCATTGGAAATACCTTATAATATATCGTAATTTTTTAGTGTATCATTGAAAATACCTAATAATATAACGTAATATGCAGTGTATCATTGAAAATACCTTATAATAAAACGTAATATAAAGTGTATCATTGAAAATACCTTAGAATATATGGTAATTTGTAGTGTATCATTGAAAATACCTTGTAATATATAGTTGTTTATCATTGAAAATACCTTATAATATAACGTAATATTCTGTGTATCATTGAAAATACCTTAGAATATATGGTAATTCTAGTCTATCAATGAAAATACCTTATAATATAACGTAATATGCAGTGTATCATTGGAAATACCTTATAATATATGGTAATTTGTAGTGTATCAATGAAAATACCTTATAATATAACGTAATATGCAGTGTATCATTGAAAATAATTTATAATATATCGTAATTTGTAGTGTATCAATGAAAATACCTTATAATATAACGTAATATGCAGAGTATCATTGAAAATACCTTGTAATATATCGTAATTTGTAGTGTATCAATGAAAATACCTTATAATATAAAGTAATATGCAGTGTATCATTGAAAATACCTTATAATATATCGTAATTTGTAGTGTATCATTGAAAATACCATATAATATATAGTAGTTTATCATTGAAAATACCTTATAATATAACGTAATATTCTGTGTATCATTGAAAATACCTAATAATAAAACGTAATATGCAGTGTATCATTGAAAATACCTTATAATATAACGAAATATGCAGTGTACCATTGAAAATACCTTATAATATATCGTAATATGCAGAGTATCCTTGGAAATACCTTTAATATATCGTAATTTTTTAGTGTATCATTGGAAATACCTAATAATATAACGTAATATGCAGTGTATCATTGAAAATACCTTATAATAAAACGTAATATGCAGTGTATCATTGAAAATACCTTAGAATATATGGTAATTTGTAGTGTATCATTGAAAATACCTTGTAATATATAGTAGTTTATCATTGAAAATACCTTATAATATAACGTAATATTCTGTGTATCATTGAAAATACCTTATAATAAAACGTAATATGCAGTGTATCATTGAAGATACCTTATAATATATGGTAATTTGTAGTGTATCAATGAAAATACCTTATAATATAACGTAATATGCAGTGTATCATTGAAAATACCTTATAATATAACGTAATATGCAGTGTATCATTGGAAATACCTTATAATATATAGTAATTTTTTAGTGTATCATTGAAAATACCTAATAATATAACGTAATATTCTGTGTATCATTGAAAATACCTTATAATAAAACGTAATATGCAGTGTATCATTGAAAATACCTTATAATATAAGGTAATATGCGGTGTATCATTGAAAATACCGTAGAATATATGGTAATTCTAGTCTATCAATGAAAATACATTATAATATAAGGTAATATGCAGTGTATCATTGAAAATACCTTATAATATAACGTAATATGCAGTGTATCATTGGAAATACCTTATAATATATAGTAATTTTTTAGTGTATCATTGAAAATACCTAATAATATAACGTAATATGCAGTGCATCATTGAAAATACCTTATAATATAACGTAATATGCAGTGTATCATTGAAAATACCTTATAATATAACGTAATATGCAGTGTATCATTGAAAATACCTTATAATATAACGTAATATGCAGTGTATCATTGAAAATACATTATAATATAACGTAATATGCGGTGTATCATTGAAAATACCTTATAATATAACTTAATATGCAGTGTATCATTGAAAATACCTTATAATATAACGTAATATGCAGTGTATCATTGAAAATACCTTATAATATAACGTAATATGCAATGTATCATTGGAAATACCTTAGAATATATGGTAATTCTAGGCTATCAATGAAAATACCTTATAATATAACGTAATATGCAGTGTATCATTGAAAATACCTTATAATATATCGTAATTTGTAGTGTATCATTGAAAATACCTTATAATATATAGTAGTTTATCATTGAAAATACCTTATAATATAACGTAATCTGCTGTGTATCATTGAAAATACCTTATAATATATCGCAATTTGTAGTGTATCAATGAAAATACCGTATAATATAACGTAATATGCAGTGTATCATTGAAAATACCTTATAATATATCGTAATTTGTAGTGTATCATTGAAAATACCTTATAATATATAGTAGTTTATCATTGAAAATACCTTATAATATATAGTAGTTTATCATTGAAAATACCTTATAATATAACGTAATATTCTGTGTATCATTGAAAATACCTTATAATATAACGTAATATGCAGTGTATCATTGAAAATACCTTATAATATAACGTAATATGCAGTGTATCATTGAAAATACCTTATAATATAACGTAATATGCAATGTATCATTGGAAATACCTTAGAATATATGGTAATTCTAGGCTATCAATGAAAATACCTTATAATATAACGTAAAATGCAGTGTATCATTGAAAATTCCTTATAATATAACTTAATATGCAGAGTATCATTGGAAATACCTTATAATATGACGTAATATGTAGTGTATCATTGAAAATACCTTATAATATAACGTAATATGCAGTGTATCATTGGAAATACGTTATAATAAAACGTAATATGCAGTGTATCATTGAAAATACCTTATAATAAAACGTAATATGCAGTGTATCATGGAAGATACCTTATAATATATGGTAATTTGTAGTGTATCATTGAAAATACCTTATAATATAACGTAATATGCAGTGTATCATTGAAAATACCTTATAATATAACGTAATATGCTGTGTATCATTGAAAATACCTTATAATATATCGTAATTTGTAGTGTATCAATGAAAATACCTTATAATATAAAGTAATATGCAGTGTATCATTGAAAATACCTTATAATATATCGTAATTTGTAGTGTATCATTGAAAATACCTTATAATATAACGTAATATGCATAGTATCATTGGAAATACCTTATAATATAACGTAATATGCAGTGTATGATTGAAAATACCTTATAATATAACGTAATATGCAGTGTATGATTGAAAATACCTTATAATATAATGTAATATGCAGTCTATCATTGAAAATACCTTATAATATAACGTAATATGCAATGTATCATTGAAAATACCTTATAATATAACGTAATATGCAGTGTATGATTGAAAATACCTTATAATATAATGTAATATGCAGTCTATCATTGAAAATACCTTATAATATCACGTAATATGCAATGTATCATTGAAAATACCTTATAATATAACGTAATATGCAGTGTATCATTGAAAATACATTACAATATAACGTAATATGCGGTGTATCATTGAAAATACCTTATAATATAACGTAATATGCAGTGTATCATTGAAAATACCTTATAATATAACGTAATATGCAATGTATCATTGGAAATACCTTAGAATATATGGTAATTCTAGGCTATCAATGAAAATACCTTATAATATAACGTAATATGCAGTGTATCATTGAAAATACCTTATAATATAACGTAATATGCAGTGTATCATTGAAAATACCTTAGAATATATGGTAATTCTAGTCTATCAATGAAAATACCTTATAATATAACGTAATATGCAGTGTATCAGTGAAAATACCTTATAATATATCGTAATTTGTAGTGTATCATTGAAAATACCTTATAATATATAGTAGTTTATCATTGAAAATACCTTATAATATAACGTAATCTGCTGTGTATCATTGAAAATACCTTATAATATATCGCAATTTGTAGTGTATCAATGAAAATACCGTATAATATAACGTAATATGCAGTGTATCATTGAAAATACCTTATAATATAACGTAATATGCAATGTATCATTGGAAATACCTTAGAATATATGGTAATTCTAGGCTATCAATGAAAATACCTTATAATATAACGTAATATGCAGTGTATCATTGAAAATACCTTATAATATAACGTAATATGCAGTGTATCATTGAAAATACCTTAGAATATATGGTAATTCTAGTCTATCAATGAAAATACCTTATAATATAACGTAATATGCAGTGTATCAGTGAAAATACCTTATAATATATCGTAATTTGTAGTGTATCATTGAAAATACCTTATAATATATAGTAGTTTATCATTGAAAATACCTTATAATATAACGTAATCTGCTGTGTATCATTGAAAATACCTTATAATATATCGCAATTTGTAGTGTATCAATGAAAATACCGTATAATATAACGTAATATGCAGTGTATCATTGAAAATACCTTATAATATATCGTAATTTGTAGTGTATCATTGAAAATACCTTGTAATATATAGTAGTTTATCATTGAAAATACCTTATAATATATAGTAGTTTATCATTGAAAATACCTTATAATATAACGTAATATTCTGTGTATCATTGAAAATACCTTATAATATAACGTAATATGCAGTGTATCATTGAAAATACCTTATAATATAACGTAATATGCAATGTATCATTGGAAATACCTTAGAATATATGGTAATTCTAGGCTATCAATGAAAATACCTTATAATATAACGTAATATGCAGTGTATCATTGAAAATTCCTTATAATATAACTTAATATGCAGAGTATCATTGGAAATACCTTATAATATGACGTAATATGTAGTGTATCATTGAAAATACCTTATAATATAACGTAATATGCAGTGTATCATTGGAAATACGTTATAATAAAACGTAATATGCAGTGTATCATTGAAAATACCTTATAATAAAACGTAATATGCAGTGTATCATTGAAGATACCTTATAATATATGGTAATTTGTAGTGTATCATTGAAAATACCTTATAATATAACGTAATATGCAGTGTATCATTGGAAATACCTTAGAATATATGGTAATTCTAGGCTATCAATGAAAATACCTTATAATATAACGTAATATGCAGTGTATCATTGAAAATACCTTATAATATAACGTAATATGCAGTGTATCATTGAAAATACCTTAGAATATATGGTAATTCTAGTCTATCAATGAAAATACCTTATAATATAACGTAATATGCAGTGTATCAGTGAAAATACCTTATAATATATCGTAATTTGTAGTGTATCATTGAAAATACCTTATAATATATAGTAGTTTATCATTGAAAATACCTTATAATATAACGTAATCTGCTGTGTATCATTGAAAATACCTTATAATATATCGCAATTTGTAGTGTATCAATGAAAATACCGTATAATATAACGTAATATGCAGTGTATCATTGAAAATACCTTATAATATATCGTAATTTGTAGTGTATCATTGAAAATACCTTATAATATATAGTAGTTTATCATTGAAAATACCTTATAATATATAGTAGTTTATCATTGAAAATACCTTATAATATAACGTAATATTCTGTGTATCATTGAAAATACCTTATAATATAACGTAATATGCAGTGTATCATTGAAAATACCTTATAATATAACGTAATATGCAATGTATCATTGGAAATACCTTAGAATATATGGTAATTCTAGGCTATCAATGAAAATACCTTATAATATAACGTAATATGCAGTGTATCATTGAAAATTCCTTATAATATAACTTAATATGCAGAGTATCATTGGAAATACCTTATAATATGACGTAATATGTAGTGTATCATTGAAAATACCTTATAATATAACGTAATATGCAGTGTATCATTGGAAATACCTTATAATAAAACGTAATATGCAGTGTATCATTGAAAATACCTTATAATAAAACGTAATATGCAGTGTATCATTGAAGATACCTTATAATATATGGTAATTTGTAGTGTATCATTGAAAATACCTTATAATATAACGTAATATGCAGTGTATCATTGGAAATACGTTATAATAAAACGTAATATGCAGTGTATCATTGAAAATACCTTATAATAAAACGTAATATGCAGTGTATCATTGAAAATACCTTATAATATATAGTAGTTTATCATTGAAAATACCTTATAATATATAGTAGTTTATCATTGAAAATACCTTATAATATAACGTAATATGCAGTGTATCATTGAAAATACCTTATAATATAACGTAATATGCAGTGTATCATTGAAAATACCTTATAATATAACGTAATATGCAATGTATCATTGGAAATACCTTAGAATATATGGTAATTCTAGGCTATCAATGAAAATACCTTATAATATAACGTAATATGCAGTGTATCATTGAAAATTCCTTATAATATAACTTAATATGCAGAGTATCATTGGAAATACCTTATAATATGACGTAATATGTAGTGTATCATTGAAAATACCTTATAATATAACGTAATATGCAGTGTATCAGTGGAAATACCTTATAATATAACGTAATATGCAGTGTATGATTGAAAATACCTTATAATATAACGTAATATGCAGTGTATGATTGAAAATACCTTATAATATAATGTAATATGCAGTCTATCATTGAAAATACCTTATAATATAACGTAATATGCAATGTATCATTGAAAATACCTTATAATATAACGTAATATGCAGTGTATCATTGAAAATACCTTATAATATAATGTAATATGCAGTCTATCATTGAAAATACCTTATAATATAACGTAATATGCAATGTATCATTGAAAATACCTTATAATATAACGTAATATGCAGTGTATCATTGAAAATACATTATAATATAACGTAATATGCGGTGTATCATTGAAAATACCTTATAATATAACGTAATATGCAGTGTATCATTGAAAATACCTTATAATATAACGTAATATGCAATGTATCATTGGAAATACCTTAGAATATATGGTAATTCTAGGCTATCAATGAAAATACCTTATAATATAACGTAATATGCAGTGTATCATTGAAAATACCTTATAATATAACGTAATATGCAGTGTATCATTGAAAATACCTTAGAATATATGGTAATTCTAGTCTATCAATGAAAATACCTTATAATATAACGTAATATGCAGTGTATCAGTGAAAATACCTTATAATATATCGTAATTTGTAGTGTATCATTGAAAATACCTTATAATATATAGTAGTTTATCATTGAAAATACCTTATAATATAACGTAATATGCAGTGTATCAGTGAAAATACCTTATAATATATCGTAATTTGTAGTGTATCATTGAAAATACCTTATAATATATAGTAGTTTATCATTGAAAATACCTTATAATATAACGTAATCTGCTGTGTATCATTGAAAATACCTTATAATATATCGCAATTTGTAGTGTATCAATGAAAATACCGTATAATATAACGTAATATGCAGTGTATCATTGAAAATACCTTATAATATATCGTAATTTGTAGTGTATCATTGAAAATACCTTATAATATATAGTAGTTTATCATTGAAAATACCTTATAATATATAGTAGTTTATCATTGAAAATACCTTATAATATAACGTAATATGCTGTGTATCATTGAAAATACCTTATAATATAACGTAATATGCAGTGTATCATTGAAAATACCTTATAATATAACGTAATATGCAATGTATCATTGGAAATACCTTAGAATATATGGTAATTCTAGGCTATCAATGAAAATACCTTATAATATAACGTAAAATGCAGTGTATCATTGAAAATTCCTTATAATATAACTTAATATGCAGAGTATCATTGGAAATACCTTATAATATGACGTAATATGTAGTGTATCATTGAAAATACCTTATAATATAACGTAATATGCAGTGTATCATTGGAAATACGTTATAATAAAACGTAATATGCAGTGTATCATTGAAAATACCTTATAATAAAACGTAATATGCAGTGTATCATTGAAGATACCTTATAATATATGGTAATTTGTAGTGTATCATTGAAAATACCTTATAATATAACGTAATATGCAGTGTATCATTGGAAATACGTTATAATAAAACGTAATATGCAGTGTATCATTGAAAATACCTTATAATAAAACGTAATATGCAGTGTATCATTGAAAATACCTTATAATATATAGTAGTTTATCATTGAAAATACCTTATAATATATAGTAGTTTATCATTGAAAATACCTTATAATAAAACGTAATATGCAGTGTATCATTGAAGATACCTTATAATATATGGTAATTTGTAGTGTATCATTGAAAATACCTAATAATATAACGTAATATGCAGTGTATCATCGAAAATACCTTATAATAAAACGTAATATGCAGTGTATCATTGAAAATACCTTATAATATAACGTAATATGCAATGTATCATTGGAAATACCTTAGAATATATGGTAATTCTAGGCTATCAATGAAAATACCTTATAATATAACGTAATATGCAGTGTATCATTGAAAATACCTTATAATATAACGTAATATGCAGTGTATCATTGAAAATACCTTAGAATATATGGTAATTCTAGTCTATCAATGAAAATACCTTATAATATAACGTAATATGCAGTGTATCAGTGAAAATACCTTATAATATATCGTAATTTGTAGTGTATCATTGAAAATACCTTAGAATATATGGTAATTGTAGTCTATCAATGAAAATACCTTATAATATAACGTAATATGCAGTGTATCAGTGAAAATACCTTATAATATATCGTAATTTGTAGTGTATCATTGAAAATACCTTATAATATATAGTAGTTTATCATTGAAAATACCTTATAATATAACGTAATATGCAGTGTATCATTGAAAATACCTTATAATATATGGTAATATGCAGTGTATCATTGGAAATACCTTATAATATATCGAAATTTTTTAGTGTATCATTGAAAATACCTTATAATATATGGTAATTTGTAGTGTATCAATGAAAATACCTTATAATATAACGTAATATGCAGTGTATCATTGAAAATACCTTATAATATATCGTAATTTGTAGTGTATCATTGAAAATACCTTGTAATATATAGTAGTTTATCATTGAAAATACCTTATAATATAACGTAATATGCAGTGTATCATTGAAAATACCTTATAATATAACGTAATATGCAGTGTATCATTGAAAATACCTTAGAATATATGGTAATTGTAGTCTATCAATGAAAATACCTTATAATATAACGTAATATGCAGTGTATCAGTGAAAATACCTTATAATATATCGTAATTTGTAGTGTATCATTGAAAATACCTTATAATATATAGTAGTTTATCATTGAAAATACCTTATAATATGTAGTAGTTTATCATTGAAAATACCTTATAATATAACGTAATATTCTGTGTATCATTGAAAATACCTTATAATATAACGTAATATGCAGTGTATCATTGAAAATACCTTATAATATAACGTAATATGCAATGTATCATTGGAAATACCTTAGAATATATGGTAATTCTAGGCTATCAATGAAAATACCTTATAATATAACGTAATATGCAGTGTATCATTGAAAATTCCTTATAATATAACTTAATATGCAGAGTATCATTGGAAATACCTTATAATATGACGTAATATGTAGTGTATCATTGAAAATACCTTATAATATAACGTAATATGCAGTGTATCATTGGAAATACGTTATAATAAAACGTAATATGCAGTGTATCATTGAAAATACCTTATAATAAAACGTAATATGCAGTGTATCATTGAAGATACCTTATAATATATGGTAATTTGTAGTGTATCATTGAAAATACCTTATAATATAACGTAATATGCAGTGTATCATTGGAAATACGTTATAATAAAACGTAATATGCAGTGTATCATTGAAAATACCTTATAATAAAACGTAATATGCAGTGTATCATTGAAAATACCTTATAATATATAGTAGTTTATCATTGAAAATACCTTATAATATATAGTAGTTTATCATTCAAAATACCTTATAATATAACGTAATATGCAGTGTATCATTGAAAATACCTTATAATATAACGTAATATGCAGTGTATCATTGGAAATACGTTATAATAAAACGTAATATGCAGTGTATCATTGAAAATACCTTATAATAAAACGTAATATGCAGTGTATCATTGAAAATACCTTATAATATATAGTAGTTTATCATTGAAAATACCTTATAATATATAGTAGTTTATCATTCAAAATACCTTATAATATAACGTAATATGCAGTGTATCATTGAAAATACCTTATAATATAACGTAATATGCAGTGTATCATTGAAAATTCCTTATAATATAACTTAATATGCAGAGTATCATTGGAAATACCTTATAATATGACGTAATTTGTAGTGTATCAATGAAAATACCTTATAATATAACGTAATATGCAGTGTATCATTGAAAATACCTTATAATATATCGTAATTTGTAGTGTATCATTGAAAATACCTTGTAATATATAGTAGTTTATCATTGAAAATACCTTATAATATAACGTAATATGCAGTGTATCATTGAAAATACCTTATAATATAACGTAATATGCAGTGTATCATTGAAAATACCTTAGAATATATGGTAATTGTAGTCTATCAATGAAAATACCTTATAATATAACGTAATATGCAGTGTATCAGTGAAAATACCTTATAATATATCGTAATTTGTAGTGTATCATTGAAAATACCTTATAATATATAGTAGTTTATCATTGAAAATACCTTATAATATATAGTAGTTTATCATTGAAAATACCTTATAATATAACGTAATATTCTGTGTATCATTGAAAATACCTTATAATATAACGTAATATGCAGTGTATCATTGAAAATACCTTATAATATAACGTAATATGCAATGTATCATTGGAAATACCTTAGAATATATGGTAATTCTAGGCTATCAATGAAAATACCTTATAATATAACGTAATATGCAGTGTATCATTGAAAATTCCTTATAATATAACTTAATATGCAGAGTATCATTGGAAATACCTTATAATATGACGTAATATGTAGTGTATCATTGAAAATACCTTATAATATAACGTAATATGCAGTGTATCATTGGAAATACGTTATAATAAAACGTAATATGCAGTGTATCATTGAAAATACCTTATAATAAAACGTAATATGCAGTGTATCATTGAAGATACCTTATAATATATGGTAATTTGTAGTGTATCATTGAAAATACCTTATAATATAACGTAATATGCAGTGTATCATTGGAAATACGTTATAATAAAACGTAATATGCAGTGTATCATTGAAAATACCTTATAATAAAACGTAATATGCAGTGTATCATTGAAAATACCTTATAATATATAGTAGTTTATCATTGAAAATACCTTATAATATATAGTAGTTTATCATTCAAAATACCTTATAATATAACGTAATATGCAGTGTATCATTGAAAATACCTTATAATATAACGTAATATGCAGTGTATCATTGAAAATACCTTATAATATAACGTAATATGCAATGTATCATTGGAAATACCTTAGAATATATGGTAATTCTAGGCTATCAATGAAAATACCTTATAATATAACGTAATATGCAGTGTATCATTGAAAATTCCTTATAATATAACTTAATATGCAGAGTATCATTGGAAATACCTTATAATATGACGTAATATGTAGTGTATCATTGAAAATACCTTATAATATAACGTAATATGCAGTGTATCAGTGGAAATACCTTATAATATAACGTAATATGCAGTGTATGATTGAAAATACCTTATAATATAACGTAATATGCAGTGTATGATTGAAAATACCTTATAATATAATGTAATATGCAGTCTATCATTGAAAATACCTTATAATATAACGTAATATGCAATGTATCATTGAAAATACCTTATAATATAACGTAATATGCAGTGTATCATTGAAAATACCTTATAATATAATGTAATATGCAGTCTATCATTGAAAATACCTTATAATATAACGTAATATGCAATGTATCATTGAAAATACCTTATAATATAACGTAATATGCAGTGTATCATTGAAAATACATTATAATATAACGTAATATGCGGTGTATCATTGAAAATACCTTATAATATAACGTAATATGCAGTGTATCATTGAAAATACCTTATAATATAACGTAATATGCAATGTATCATTGGAAATACCTTAGAATATATGGTAATTCTAGGCTATCAATGAAAATACCTTATAATATAACGTAATATGCAGTGTATCATTGAAAATACCTTATAATATAACGTAATATGCAGTGTATCATTGAAAATACCTTAGAATATATGGTAATTCTAGTCTATCAATGAAAATACCTTATAATATAACGTAATATGCAGTGTATCAGTGAAAATACCTTATAATATATCGTAATTTGTAGTGTATCATTGAAAATACCTTATAATATATAGTAGTTTATCATTGAAAATACCTTATAATATAACGTAATATGCAGTGTATCAGTGAAAATACCTTATAATATATCGTAATTTGTAGTGTATCATTGAAAATACCTTATAATATATAGTAGTTTATCATTGAAAATACCTTATAATATAACGTAATCTGCTGTGTATCATTGAAAATACCTTATAATATATCGCAATTTGTAGTGTATCAATGAAAATACCGTATAATATAACGTAATATGCAGTGTATCATTGAAAATACCTTATAATATATCGTAATTTGTAGTGTATCATTGAAAATACCTTATAATATATAGTAGTTTATCATTGAAAATACCTTATAATATATAGTAGTTTATCATTGAAAATACCTTATAATATAACGTAATATTCTGTGTATCATTGAAAATACCTTATAATATAACGTAATATGCAGTGTATCATTGAAAATACCTTATAATATAACGTAATATGCAATGTATCATTGGAAATACCTTAGAATATATGGTAATTCTAGGCTATCAATGAAAATACCTTATAATATAACGTAATATGCAGTGTATCATTGAAAATTCCTTATAATATAACTTAATATGCAGAGTATCATTGGAAATACCTTATAATATGACGTAATATGTAGTGTATCATTGAAAATACCTTATAATATAACGTAATATGCAGTGTATCATTGGAAATACGTTATAATAAAACGTAATATGCAGTGTATCATTGAAAATACCTTATAATAAAACGTAATATGCAGTGTATCATTGAAGATACCTTATAATATATGGTAATTTGTAGTGTATCATTGAAAATACCTTATAATATAACGTAATATGCAGTGTATCATTGGAAATACCTTATAATAAAACGTAATATGCAGTGTATCATTGAAAATACCTTATAATAAAACGTAATATGCAGTGTATCATTGAAAATACCTTATAATATATAGTAGTTTATCATTGAAAATACCTTATAATATATAGTAGTTTATCATTGAAAATACCTTATAATAAAACGTAATATGCAGTGTATCATTGAAGATACCTTATAATATATGGTAATTTGTAGTGTATCATTGAAAATACCTAATAATATAACGTAATATGCAGTGTATCATCGAAAATACCTTATAATAAAACGCAATATGCAGTGTATCATTGAAAATACCTTATAATATAACGTAATATGCAATGTATCATTGGAAATACCTTAGAATATATGGTAATTCTAGGCTATCAATGAAAATACCTTATAATATAACGTAATATGCAGTGTATCATTGAAAATACCTTATAATATAACGTAATATGCAGTGTATCATTGAAAATACCTTAGAATATATGGTAATTCTAGTCTATCAATGAAAATACCTTATAATATAACGTAATATGCAGTGTATCAGTGAAAATACCTTATAATATATCGTAATTTGTAGTGTATCATTGAAAATACCTTAGAATATATGGTAATTGTAGTCTATCAATGAAAATACCTTATAATATAACGTAATATGCAGTGTATCAGTGAAAATACCTTATAATATATCGTAATTTGTAGTGTATCATTGAAAATACCTTATAATATATAGTAGTTTATCATTGAAAATACCTTATAATATAACGTAATATGCAGTGTATCATTGAAAATACCTTATAATATATGGTAATATGCAGTGTATCATTGGAAATACCTTATAATATATCGAAATTTTTTAGTGTATCATTGAAAATACCTTATAATATATGGTAATTTGTAGTGTATCAATGAAAATACCTTATAATATAACGTAATATGCAGTGTATCATTGAAAATACCTTATAATATATCGTAATTTGTAGTGTATCATTGAAAATACCTTGTAATATATAGTAGTTTATCATTGAAAATACCTTATAATATAACGTAATATGCAGTGTATCATTGAAAATACCTTATAATATAACGTAATATGCAGTGTATCATTGAAAATACCTTAGAATATATGGTAATTGTAGTCTATCAATGAAAATACCTTATAATATAACGTAATATGCAGTGTATCAGTGAAAATACCTTATAATATATCGTAATTTGTAGTGTATCATTGAAAATACCTTATAATATATAGTAGTTTATCATTGAAAATACCTTATAATATATAGTAGTTTATCATTGAAAATACCTTATAATATATAGTAGTTTATCATTGAAAATACCTTATAATATAACGTAATATGCTGTGTATCATTGAAAATACCTTATAATATATCGTAATTTGTAGTGTATCAATGAAAATACCTTATAATATAAAGTAATATGCAGTGTATCATTGAAAATACCTTATAATATATCGTAATTTGTAGTGTATCATTGAAAATACCTTATAATATATGGTAATATGCAGTGTATCATTGGAAATACCTTATAATATATCGAAATTTTTTAGTGTATCATTGAAAATACCTTATAATATATGGTAATTTGTAGTGTATCAATGAAAATACCTTATAATATAACGTAATATGCAGTGTATCATTGAAAATACCTTATAATATATAGTAATTTGTAGTGTATCATTGAAAATACCTTGTAATATATAGTAGTTTATCATTGAAAATACCTTATAATATAACGTAATATGCAGTGTATCATTGAAAATACCTTATAATATATCGTAATTTGTAGTGTATCATTGAAAATACCTTGTAATATATAGTAGTTTATCATTGAAAATACCTTATAATATAACGTAATATGCAGTGTATCATTGAAAATACCTTATAATATAACGTAATATGCAGTGTATCATTGAAAATACCTTATAATATAACGTAATATGCAGTGTATCATTGAAAATACCTTATAATATAACGTAATATGCAGTGTATCATTGAAAATACCTTATAATATAACGTAATATGCAGTGTATCATTGAAAATACCTTATAATATAACGTAATATGCAGTGTATCATTGAAAATACCTTATAATATAACGTAATATGCAGTGTACCATTGAAAATACCTTATAATATAACGTAATATGCAGTGTATCATTGAAAATACCTTATAATATAACGTAATATGCAGTGTATCATTGAAAATACCTTATAATATAACGTAATATGCAGTGTATCATTGAAAATACCTTAGAATATATGGTAATTCTAGTCTATCAATGAAAATACCTTATAATATAACGTAATATTCTGTGTATCATTGAAAATACCTTATAATAAAACGTAATATGCAGTGTATCATTGAAAGTACCTTATAATATAACGTATTATGCAGTGTATCATTGAAAATACCTTATAATATAACGTAATATGCAGTGTATCAGTGAAAATACCTTATAATATATCGTAATTTGTAGTGTATCATTAAAAATACCTTATAATATATAGTAGTTTATCATTGAAAATACCTTATAATATAACGTAATCTGCTGTGTATCATTGAAAATACCTTATAATATATCGCAATTTGTAGTGTATCAATGAAAATACCGTATAATATAACGTAATATGCAGTGTATCATTGAAAATACCTTATAATATAACGTAATATGCAGTGTATCATTGAAAATACCTTATAATATAACGTAATATGCAGTGTATCATTGAAAATACCTTATAATATATAGTAGTTTATCATTGAAAATACCTTATAATATAACGTAATATTCTGTGTATCATTGAAAATACCTTATAATATAACGTAATATGCAGTGTATCATTGAAAATACCTTATAATATAACGTAATATGCAGTGTATCATTGAAAATACCTTATAATATAACGTAATATGCAGTGTATCATTGAAAATACCTTATAATATAACGTAATATGCAGTGTATCATTGAAAATACCTTGTAATATATCGTAATTTGTAGTGTATCATTGGAAATACCTTATAATATTTAGTAGTTTATCATTGAAAATACCTTATTATAAAACGTAATATTGTGTGTATCATTGAAAATACCTTATAATATAACGTAATATGCAGTGTATCATTGAAAATACCTTATAATATGACGTAATATGCAGTGTATCATTGAAAATACCTTATAATATAACGTAATATGCAGTGTATCATTGAAAATACCTTATAATATAACGTAATATGCAGTGTATCATTGAAAATACCTTATAATATAACGTAATATGCAGTGTATCATTGAAAATACCTTATAATATAACGTAATATGCAGTGTATCATTGAAAATACCTTATAATATAACGTAATATGCAGTGTATCATTGAAAATACCTTATAAAATAACGTAATATGCAGTGTATCATTGAAAATACCTTAGAATATATGGTAATTCTAGTCTATCAATGAAAATACCTTATAATATAACGTAATATGCAGTGTATCAGTGAAAATACCTTATAATATATCGTAATTTGTAGTGTATCATTGAAAATACCTTATAATATATTGTAGTTTATCATTGAAAATACCTTAGAATATATAGTAGTTTATCATTGAAAATACCTTATAATATAACGTAATATGCTGTGTATCATTGAAAATACCTTATAATATATCGTAATTTGTAGTGTATCAATGAAAATACCTTATAATATAAAGTAATATGCAGTGTATCATTGAAAATACCTTATAATATATCGTAATTTGTAGTGTATCATTGAAAATACCTTATAATATATGGTAATATGCAGTGTATCATTGGAAATACCTTATAATATATCGAAATTTTTTAGTGTATCATTGAAAATACCTTATAATATATGGTAATTTGTAGTGTATCAATGAAAATACCTTATAATATAACGTAATATGCAGTGTATCATTGAAAATACCTTATAATATAACGTAATATGCAGTGTATCATTGAAAATACCTTAGAATATATGGTAATTGTAGTGTATCAATGAAAATACCTTATAATATAACGTAATATGCAGTGTATCAGTGAAAATACCTTTTAATATATCGTAATTTGTAGTGTATCATTGAAAATACCTTATAATATATAGTAGTTTATCATTGAAAATACCTTATAATATATAGTAGTTTATCATTGAAAATACCTTATAATATAACGTAATATGCAGTGTATCATTGAAAATACCTTGTAATATATCGTAATTTGTAGTGTATCATTGGAAATACCTTATAATATTTAGTAGTTTATCATTGAAAATACCTTATTATAAAACGTAATATTGTGTGTATCATTGAAAATACCTTATAATATAACGTAATATGCAGTGTATCATTGAAAATACCTTAGAATATATGGTAATTGTAGTCTATCAATGAAAATACCTTATAATATAACGTAATATGCAGTGTATCAGTGAAAATACCTTATAATATATCGTAATTTGTAGTGTATCATTGAAAATACCTTATAATATATAGTAGTTTATCATTGAAAATACCTTATAATATATAGTAGTTTATCATTGAAAATACCTTATAATATAACGTAATATGCTGTGTATCATTGAAAATACCTTATAATATATCGTAATTTGTAGTGTATCAATGAAAATACCTTATAATATAAAGTAATATGCAGTGTATCATTGAAAATACCTTATAATATATCGTAATTTGTAGTGTATCATTGAAAATACCTTATAATATATGGTAATATGCAGTGTATCATTGGAAATACCTTATAATATATCGAAATTTTTTAGTGTATCATTGAAAATACCTTATAATATATGGTAATTTGTAGTGTATCAATGAAAATACCTTATAATATAACGTAATATGCAGTGTATCATTGAAAATACCTTATAATATAACGTAATATGCAGTGTATCATTGAAAATACCTTATAATATAACGTAATATGCAGTGTATCATTGAAAATACCTTAGAATATATGGTAATTGTAGTCTATCAATGAAAATACCTTATAATATAACGTAATATGCAGTGTATCAGTGAAAATACCTTATAATATATCGTAATTTGTAGTGTATCATTGAAAATACCTTATAATATATAGTAGTTTATCATTGAAAATACCTTATAATATATAGTAGTTTATCATTGAAAATACCTTATAATATATAGTAGTTTATCATTGAAAATACCTTATAATATAACGTAATATGCTGTGTATCATTGAAAATACCTTATAATAAATCGTAATATGCAGTGTATCATTGAGAATACCTTATAATAAAACGTAATATGCAGTGTATCATTGAAAATACCTTATAATATAACGTAATATGCAGTGTATCATTGAAAATACCTTATAATATAACGTAATATGCAGTGTATCATTGAAAATACCTTAGAATATATGGTAATTGTAGTCTATCAATGAAAATACCTTATAATATAACGTAATATGCAGTGTATCAGTGAAAATACCTTATAATATATCGTAATTTGTAGTGTATCATTGAAAATACCTTATAATATATAGTAGTTTATCATTGAAAATACCTTATAATATATAGTAGTTTATCATTGAAAATACCTTATAATATAACGTAATATGCTGTGTATCATTGAAAATACCTTATAATATATCGTAATTTGTAGTGTATCAATGAAAATACCTTATAATATAAAGTAATATGCAGTGTATCATTGAAAATACCTTATAATATATCGTAATTTGTAGTGTATCATTGAAAATACCTTATAATATATGGTAATATGCAGTGTATCATTGGAAATACCTTATAATATATCGAAATTTTTTAGTGTATCATTGAAAATACCTTAGAATATATGGTAATTGTAGTCTATCAATGAAAATACCTTATAATATAACGTAATATGCAGTGTATCAGTGAAAATACCTTTTAATATATCGTAATTTGTAGTGTATCATTGAAAATACCTTATAATATATAGTAGTTTATCATTGAAAATACCTTATAATATAACGTAATATGCTGTGTATCATTGAAAATACCTTATAATATATCGTAATTTGTAGTGTATCAATGAAAATACCTTATAATATAAAGTAATATGCAGTGTATCATTGAAAATACCTTATAATATATCGTAATTTGTAGTGTATCATTGAAAATACCTTATAATATATGGTAATATGCAGTGTATCATTGGAAATACCTTATAATATATCGAAATTTTTTAGTGTATCATTGAAAATACCTTATAATATATGGTAATTTGTAGTGTATCAATGAAAATACCTTATAATATAACGTAATATGCAGTGTATCATTGAAAATACCTTATAATATAACGTAATATGCAGTGTATCATTGAAAATACCTTATAATATGACGTAATATGCAGTGTATCATTGAAAATACCTTAGAATATATGGTAATTGTAGTCTATCAATGAAAATACCTTATAATATAACGTAATATGCAGTGTATCAGTGAAAATACCTTATAATATATCGTAATTTGTAGTGTATCATTGAAAATACCTTATAATATATAGTAGTTTATCATTGAAAATACCTTATAATATATAGTAGTTTATCATTGAAAATACCTTATAATATATAGTAGTTTATCATTGAAAATACCTTATAATATAACGTAATATGCTGTGTATCATTGAAAATACCTTATAATATATCGTAATTTGTAGTGTATCAATGAAAATACCTTATAATATAAAGTAATATGCAGTGTATCATTGAAAATACCTTATAATATATCGTAATTTGTAGTGTATCATTGAAAATACCTTATAATATATGGTAATATGCAGTGTATCATTGGAAATACCTTATAATATATCGAAATTTTTTAGTGTATCATTGAAAATACCTTATAATATATGGTAATTTGTAGTGTATCAATGAAAATACCTTATAATATAACGTAATATGCAGTGTATCATTGAAAATACCTTATAATATAACGTAATATGCAGTGTATCATTGAAAATACCTTATAATATAACGTAATATGCAGTGTATCATTGAAAATACCTTAGAATATATGGTAATTGTAGTCTATCAATGAAAATACCTTATAATATAACGTAATATGCAGTGTATCAGTGAAAATACCTTATAATATATCGTAATTTGTAGTGTATCATTGAAAATACCTTATAATATATAGTAGTTTATCATTGAAAATACCTTATAATATATAGTAGTTTATCATTGAAAATACCTTATAATATATAGTAGTTTATCATTGAAAATACCTTATAATATAACGTAATATGCTGTGTATCATTGAAAATACCTTATAATATATCGTAATTTGTAGTGTATCAATGAAAATACCTTATAATATAAAGTAATATGCAGTGTATCATTGAAAATACCTTATAATATATCGTAATTTGTAGTGTATCATTGAAAATACCTTATAATATATGGTAATATGCAGTGTATCATTGGAAATACCTTATAATATATCGAAATTTTTTAGTGTATCATTGAAAATACCTTATAATATATGGTAATTTGTAGTGTATCAATGAAAATACCTTATAATATAACGTAATATGCAGTGTATCATTGAAAATACCTTATAATATATCGTAATTTGTAGTGTATCATTGAAAATACCTTGTAATATATAGTAGTTTATCATTGAAAATACCTTTCAATATAACGTAATATGCAGTGTATCATTGAAAATACCTTATAATATATCGTAATTTGTAGTGTATCATTGAAAATACCTTGTAATATATAGTAGTTTAACATTGAAAATACCTTATAATATAACGTAATATGCAGTGTATCATTGAAAATACCTTATAATATAACGTAATATGCAGTGTATCATTGAAAATACCTTATAATATAACGTAATATGCAGTGTATCATTGAAAATACCTTATAATATAACGTAATATGCAGTGTATCATTGAAAATACCTTATAATATAACGTAATATGCAGTGTATCATTGAAAATACCTTATAATATAACGTAATATGCAGTGTATCATTGAAAATACCTTATAATATAACGTAATATGCAGTGTATCATTGAAAATACCTTATAATATAACGTAATATGCAGTGTATCATTGAAAATACCTTATAATATAACGTAATATGCAGTGTATCATTGAAAATACCTTAGAATATATGGTAATTCTAGTCTATCAATGAAAATACCTTATAATATAACGTAATATGCAGTGTATCAGTGAAAATACCTTATAATATATCGTAATTTGTAGTGTATCATTGAAAATACCTTATAATATATAGTAGTTTATCATTGAAAATACCTTATAATATAACGTAATCTGCTGTGTATCATTGAAAATACCTTATAATATATCGCAATTTGTAGTGTATCAATGAAAATACCGTATAATATAACGTAATATGCAGTGTATCATTGAAAATACCTTATAATATAACGTAATATGCAGTGTATCATTGAAAATACCTTATAATATAACGTAATATGCAGTGTATCATTGAAAATACCTTATAATATAACGTAATATGCAGTGTATCATTGAAAATACCTTATAATATAACGTAATATGCAGTGTATCATTGAAAATACCTTATAATATAACGTAATATGCAGTGTATCATTGAAAATACCTTAGAATATATGGTAATTCTAGTCTATCAATGAAAATACCTTATAATATAACGTAATATGCAGTGTATCAGTGAAAATACCTTATAATATATCGTAATTTGTAGTGTATCATTGAAAATACCTTATAATATATAGTAGTTTATCATTGAAAATACCTTATAATATAACGTAATCTGCTGTGTATCACTGAAAATACCTTATAATATAACGTAATATGCAGTGTATCATTGAAAATACCTTAGAATATATGGTAATTCTAGTCTATCAATGAAAATACCTTATAATATAACGTATTATGCAGTGTATCATTGAAAATACCTTATAATATAACGTAATATGCAGTGTATCAGTGAAAATACCTTATAATATATCGTAATTTGTAGTGTATCATTAAAAATACCTTATAATATATAGTAGTTTATCATTGAAAATACCTTATAATATAACGTAATCTGCTGTGTATCATTGAAAATACCTTATAATATATCGCAATTTGTAGTGTATCAATGAAAATACCGTATAATATAACGTAATATGCAGTGTATCATTGAAAATACCTTATAATATAACGTAATATGCAGTGTATCATTGAAAATACCTTATAATATAACGTAATATGCAGTGTATCATTGAAAATACCTTATAATATAACGTAATATGCAGTGTATCATTGAAAATACCTTATAATATAACGTAATATGCAGTGTATCATTGAAAATACCTTATAATATAACGTAATATGCAGTGTATCATTGAAAATACCTTATAAAATAACGTAATATGCTGTGTATCATTGAAAATACCTTATAATATATCGTAATTTGTAGTGTATCAATGAAAATACCTTATAATATAAAGTAATATGCAGTGTATCATTGAAAATACCTTATAATATATCGTAATTTGTAGTGTATCATTGAAAATACCTTATAATATATGGTAATATGCAGTGTATCATTGGAAATACCTTATAATATATCGAAATTTTTTAGTGTATCATTGAAAATACCTTATAATATATGGTAATTTGTAGTGTATCAATGAAAATACCTTATAATATAACGTAATATGCAGTGTATCATTGAAAATACCTTATAATATAACGTAATATGCAGTGTATCATTGAAAATACCTTAGAATATATGGTAATTGTAGTCTATCAATGAAAATACCTTATAATATAACGTAATATGCAGTGTATCAGTGAAAATACCTTATAATATATCGTAATTTGTAGTGTATCATTGAAAATACCTTATAATATATAGTAGTTTATCATTGAAAATACCTTATAATATATAGTAGTTTATCATTGAAAATACCTTATAATATAACGTAATATGCAGTGTATCATTGAAAATACCTTATAATATAACGTAATATGCAGTGTATCATTGAAAATACCTTATAATATAACGTAATATGCAGTGTATCATTGAAAATACCTTATAATATAACGTAATATGCAGTGTATCATTGAAAATACCTTATAAAATAACGTAATATGCTGTGTATCATTGAAATACCTTATAATATATCGTAATTTGTAGTGTATCAATGAAAATACCTTATAATATAAAGTAATATGCAGTGTATCATTGAAAATACCTTATAATATATCGTAATTTGTAGTGTATCATTGAAAATACCTTATAATATATGGTAATATGCAGTGTATCATTGGAAATACCTTATAATATATCGAAATTTTTTAGTGTATCATTGAAAATACCTTATAATATATGGTAATTTGTAGTGTATCAATGAAAATACCTTATAATATAACGTAATATGCAGTGTATCATTGAAAATACCTTATAATATAACGTAATATGCAGTGTATCATTGAAAATACCTTAGAATATATGGTAATTGTAGTCTATCAATGAAAATACCTTATAATATAACGTAATATGCAGTGTATCAGTGAAAATACCTTATAATATATCGTAATTTGTAGTGTATCATTGAAAATACCTTATAATATATAGTAGTTTATCATTGAAAATACCTTATAATATATAGTAGTTTATCATTGAAAATACCTTATAATATAACGTAATATGCAGTGTATCATTGAAAATACCTTGTAATATATCGTAATTTGTAGTGTATCATTGGAAATACCTTATAATATTTAGTAGTTTATCATTGAAAATACCTTATTATAAAACGTAATATTGTGTGTATCATTGAAAATACCTTATAATATAACGTAATATGCAGTGTATCATTGAAAATACCTTATAATATGACGTAATATGCAGTGTATCATTGAAAATACCTTATAATAAATCGTAATATGCAGTGTATCATTGAGAATACCTTATAATAAAACGTAATATGCAGTGTATCATTGAAAATACCTTATAATATAACGTAATATGCAGTGTACCATTGAAAATACCTTATAATATAACGTAATATGCAGTGTATCATTGAAAATACCTTAGAATATGTAGTCTATCAATGAAAATACCTTATAATATAACGTAATATGCAGTGTATCAGTGAAAATACCTTATAATATATCGTAATTTGTAGTGTATCATTGAAAATACCTTATAATATATAGTAGTTTATCATTGAAAATACCTTATAATATATAGTAGTTTTATCATTGAAAATACCTTATAATATAACGTAATATGCTGTGTATCATTGAAAATACCTTATAATATATCGTAATTTGTAGTGTATCAATGAAAATACCTTATAATATAAAGTAATATGCAGTGTATCATTGAAAATACCTTATAATATATCGTAATTTGTAGTGTATCATTGAAAATACCTTATAATATATGGTAATATGCAGTGTATCATTGGAAATACCTTATAATATATCGAAATTTTTTAGTGTATCATTGAAAATACCTTATAATATATGGTAATTTGTAGTGTATCAATGAAAATACCTTATAATATAACGTAATATGCAGTGTATCATTGAAAATACCTTATAATATAACGTAATATGCAGTGTATCATTGAAAATACCTTATAATATAACGTAATATGCAGTGTATCATTGAAAATACCTTAGAATATATGGTAATTGTAGTCTATCAATGAAAATACCTTATAATATAACGTAATATGCAGTGTATCAGTGAAAATACCTTATAATATATCGTAATTTGTAGTGTATCATTGAAAATACCTTATAATATATAGTAGTTTATCATTGAAAATACCTTATAATATATAGTAGTTTATCATTGAAAATACCTTATAATATATAGTAGTTTATCATTGAAAATACCTTATAATATAACGTAATATGCTGTGTATCATTGAAATACCTTATAATATATCGTAATTTGTAGTGTATCAATGAAAATACCTTATAATATAAAGTAATATGCAGTGTATCATTGAAAATACCTTATAATATATCGTAATTTGTAGTGTATCATTGAAAATACCTTATAATATATGGTAATATGCAGTGTATCATTGGAAATACCTTATAATATATCGAAATTTTTTAGTGTATCATTGAAAATACCTTATAATATATGGTAATTTTGTAGTGTATCAATGAAATACCTTATAATATAACGTAATATGCAGTGTATCATTGAAAATACCTTATAATATATCGTAATTTGTAGTGTATCATTGAAAATACCTTGTAATATATAGTAGTTTATCATTGAAAATACCTTATAATATAACGTAATATGCAGTGTATCATTGAAAATACCTTATAATATATCGTAATTTGTAGTGTATCATTGAAAATACCTTGTAATATATAGTAGTTTATCATTGAAAATACCTTATAATATAACGTAATATGCAGTGTATCATTGAATAATACCTTATAATATAACGTAATATGCAGTGTATCATTGAAAATACCTTATAATATAACGTAATATGCAGTGTATCATTGAAAATACCTTATAATATAACGTAATATGCAGTGTATCATTGAAAATACCTTATAATATAACGTAATATGCAGTGTATCATTGAAAATACCTTATAATATAACGTAATATGCAGTGTATCATTGAAAATACCTTATAATATAACGTAATATGCAGTGTATCATTGAAAATACCTTATAATATAACGTAATATGCAGTGTATCAATGAAAATACCTTATATATATATACGTAATATGCAGTGTATCAGTGAAAATACCTTATAATATATCGTAATTTGTAGTGTATCATTGAAAATACCTTATAATATATAGTAGTTTATCATTGAAAATACCTTATAATATATAGTAGTTTATCATTGAAAATACCTTATAATATAACGTAATATGCTGTGTATCATTGAAAATACCTTATAATATATCGTAATTTGTAGTGTATCAATGAAAATACCTTATAATATAAAGTAATATGCAGTGTATCATTGAAAATACCTTATAATATATCGTAATTTGTAGTGTATCATTGAAAATACCTTATAATATATGGTAATATGCAGTGTATCATTGGAAATACCTTATAATATATCGAAATTTTTTAGTGTATCATTGAAAATACCTTATAATATATGGTAATTTGTAGTGTATCAATGAAAATACCTTATAATATAACGTAATATGCAGTGTATCATTGAAAATACCTTATAATATAACGTAATATGCAGTGTATCATTGAAAATACCTTATAATATAACGTAATATGCAGTGTATCATTGAAAAATACCTTAGAATATATGGTAATTGTAGTCTATCAATGAAAATACCTTATAATATAACGTAATATGCAGTGTATCAGTGAAAATACCTTATAATATATCGTAATTTGTAGTGTATCATTGAAAATACCTTATAATATTATAGTAGTTTATCATTGAAAATACCTTATAATATATAGTAGTTTATCATTGAAAAATACCTTATAATATATAGTAGTTTATCATTGAAAATACCTTATAATATAACGTAATATGCTGTGTATCATTGAAAATACCTTATAATATATCGTAATTTGTAGTGTATCAATGAAAATTACTTATAATATAAAGTAATATGCAGTGTATCATTGAAAAATACCTTATAATATATCGTAATTTGTAGTGTATCATTGAAAATACCTTATAATATATGGTAATATGCAGTGTATCATTGGAAATACCTTATAATATATCGAAATTTTTTAGTGTATCATTGAAAATACCTTATAATATATGGTAATTTGTAGTGTATCAATGAAAATACCTTATAATATAACGTAATATGCAGTGTATCATTGAAAATACCTTATAATATATCGTAATTTGTAGTGTATCATTGAAAATACCTTGTAATATATAGTAGTTTATCATTGAAAATACCTTATAATATAACGTAATATGCAGTGTATCATTGAAAATACCTTATAATATATCGTAATTTGTAGTGTATCATTGAAAATACCTTGTAATATATAGTAGTTTATCATTGAAAATACCTTATAATATAACGTAATATGCAGTGTATCATTGAAAATACCTTATAATATAACGTAATATGCAGTGTATCATTGAAAATACCTTATAATATAACGTAATATGCAGTGTATCATTGAAAATACCTTATAATATAACGTAATATGCAGTGTATCATTGAAAATACCTTATAATATAACGTAATATGCAGTGTATCATTGAAAATACCTTATAATATAACGTAATATGCAGTGTATCATTGAAAATACCTTATAATATAACGTAATATGCAGTGTATCATTGAAAATACCTTATAATATAACGTAATATGCAGTGTATCATTGAAAATACCTTATAATATAACGTAATATGCAGTGTATCATTGAAAATACCTTAGAATATATGGTAATTCTAGTCTATCAATGAAAATACCTTATAATATAACGTAATATGCAGTGTATCAGTGAAAATACCTTATAATATATCGTAATTTGTAGTGTATCATTGAAAATACCTTATAATATATAGTAGTTTATCATTGAAAAATACCTTATAATATAACGTAATCTGCTGTGTATCATTGAAAATACCTTATAATATATCGCAATTTGTAGTGTATCAATGAAAATACCGTATAATATAACGTAATATGCAGTGTATCATTGAAAATACCTTATAATATAACGTAATATGCAGTGTATCATTGAAAATACCTTATAATATAACGTAATATGCAGTGTATCATTGAAAATACCTTATAATATAACGTAATATGCAGTGTATCATTGAAAATACCTTATAATATAACGTAATATGCAGTGTATCATTGAAAATACCTTATAATATAACGTAATATGCAGTGTATCATTGAAAATACCTTAGAATATATGGTAATTCTAGTCTATCAATGAAAATACCTTATAATATAACGTAATATGCAGTGTATCAGTGAAAATACCTTATAATATATCGTAATTTGTAGTGTATCATTGAAAATACCTTATAATATATAGTAGTTTATCATTGAAAAATACCTTATAATATAACGTAATCTGCTGTGTATCACTGAAAATACCTTATAATATAACGTAATATGCAGTGTATCATTGAAAATACCTTAGAATATATGGTAATTCTAGTCTATCAATGAAAATACCTTATAATATAACGTATTATGCAGTGTATCATTGAAAATACCTTATAATATAACGTAATATGCAGTGTATCATTGAAAATACCTTATAATATATCGTAATTTGTAGTGTATCATTAAAAATACCTTATAATATATAGTAGTTTATCATTGAAAATACCTTATAATATAACGTAATCTGCTGTGTATCATTGAAAATACCTTATAATATATCGCAATTTGTAGTGTATCAATGAAAATACCGTATAATATAACGTAATATGCAGTGTATCATTGAAAATACCTTATAATATAACGTAATATGCAGTGTATCATTGAAAATACCTTATAATATAACGTAATATGCAGTGTATCATTGAAAATACCTTATAATATATAGTAGTTTATCATTGAAAATACCTTATAATATAACGTAATATTCTGTGTATCATTGAAAATACCTTATAATATAACGTAATATGCAGTGTATCATTGAAAATACCTTATAATATAACGTAATATGCAGTGTATCATTGAAAATACCTTATAATATAACGTAATATGCAGTGTATCATTGAAAATACCTTATAATATAACGTAATATGCAGTGTATCATTGAAAATACCTTGTAATATATCGTAATTTGTAGTGTATCATTGGAAATACCTTATAATATTTAGTAGTTTATCATTGAAAATACCTTATTATAAAACGTAATATTGTGTGTATCATTGAAAATACCTTATAATATAACGGAATATGCAGTGTATCATTGAAAATACCTTATAATATGACGTAATATGCAGTGTATCATTGAAAATACCTTATAATATAACGTAATATGCAGTGTATCATTGAAAATACCTTATAATATAACGTAATATGCAGTGTATCATTGAAAATACCTTATAATATAACGTAATATGCAGTGTATCATTGAAAATACCTTATAATATAACGTAATATGCAGTGTATCATTGAAAATACCTTATAATATAACGTAATATGCAGTGTATCATTGAAAATACCTTATAAAATAACGTAATATGCTGTGTATCATTGAAAATACCTTATAATATATCGTAATTTGTAGTGTATCAATGAAAATACCTTATAATATAAAGTAATATGCAGTGTATCATTGAAAATACCTTATAATATATCGTAATTTGTAGTGTATCATTGAAAATTACCTTATATTATATGGTAATATGCAGTGTATCATTGGAAATACCTTATAATATATCGAAATTTTTTAGTGTATCATTGAAAATACCTTATAATATATGGTAATTTGTAGTGTATCAATGAAAATACCTTATAATATAACGTAATATGCAGTGTATCATTGAAAATACCTTATAATATAACGTAATATGCAGTGTATCATTGAAAATACCTTAGAATATATGGTAATTGTAGTCTATCAATGAAAATACCTTATAATATAACGTAATATGCAGTGTATCAGTGAAAATACCTTATAATATATCGTAATTTGTAGTTTATCATTGAAAATACCTTATAATATATAGTAGTTTATCATTGAAAATACCTTATAATATATAGTAGTTTATCATTGAAAATACCTTATAATATAACGTAATATGCAGTGTATCATTGAAAATACCTTGTAATATATCGTAATTTGTAGTGTATCATTGGAAATACCTTATAATATTTAGTAGTTTATCATTGAAAATACCTTATTATAAAACGTAATATTGTGTGTATCATTGAAAATACCTTATAATATAAACGTAATATGCAGTGTATCATTGAAAATACCTTATAATATAACTTTAATATGCAGTGTATCATTGAAAATACCTTATAATAAATCGTAATATGCAGTGTATCATTGAGAATACCTTATAATAAAACGTAATATGCAGTGTATCATTGAAAATACCTTATAATATAACGTAATATGCAGTGTATCATTGAAAATACCTTATAATATAACGTAATATGCAGTGTATCATTGAAAATACCTTATAATATAACGTAATATGCAGTGTATCATTGAAAATACCTTATAATATAACGTAATATGCAGTGTATCATTGAAAATACCTTATAATATAACGTAATATGCAGTGTATCATTGAAAATACCTTATAATATAACGTAATATGCAGTGTATCATTGAAAATACCTTATAATATAACGTAATATGCAGTGTATCATTGAAAATACCTTATAATATAACGTAATATGCAGTGTATCATTGAAAATACCTTATAATATAACGTAATATGCAGTGTATCATTGAAAATACCTTAGAATATATGGTAATTCTAGTCTATCAATGAAAATACCTTATAATATAACGTAATATGCAGTGTATCAGTGAAAATACCTTATAATATATCGTAATTTGTAGTGTATCATTGAAAATACCTTATAATATATAGTAGTTTATCATTGAAAATACCTTATAATATAACGTAATCTGCTGTGTATCATTGAAAATACCTTATAATATATCGCAATTTGTAGTGTATCAATGAAAATACCGTATAATATAACGTAATATGCAGTGTATCATTGAAAATACCTTATAATATAACGTAATATGCAGTGTATCATTGAAAATACCTTATAATATACGTAATATGCAGTGTATCATTGAAAATACCTTATAATATAACGTAATATGCAGTGTATCATTGAAAATACCTTATAATATAACGTAATATTGCAGTGTATCATTGAAAATACCTTATAATATAACGTAATATGCAGTGTATCATTGAAAATACCTTAGAATATATGGTAATTCTAGTCTATCAATGAAAATACCTTATAATATAACGTAATATGCAGTGTATCAGTGAAAATACCTTATAATATATCGTAATTTGTAGTGTATCATTGAAAATACCTTATAATATATAGTAGTTTATCATTGAAAATACCTTATAATATAACGTAATCTGCTGTGTATCACTGAAAATACCTTATAATATAACGTAATATGCAGTGTATCATTGAAAATACCTTAGAATATATGGTAATTCTAGTCTATCAATGAAAATACCTTATAATATAACGTAATATGCAGTGTATCAGTGAAAATACCTTATAATATATCGCAATTTGTAGTGTATCAATGAAAATACCGTATAATATAACGTAATATGCAGTGTATCATTGAAAATACCTTATAAATATAACGTAATATGCAGTGTATCATTGAAAATACCTTATAATATAACGTAATATGCAGTGTATCATTGAAAATACCTTATAATATAACGTAATATGCAGTGTATCATTGAAAATACCTTATAATATAACGTAATATGCAGTGTATCATTGAAAATACCTTATAATATAACGTAATATGCAGTGTATCATTGAAAATACCTTATAATATAACGTAATATGCAGTGTATCATTGAAAATACCTTAGAATATATGGTAATTCTAGTCTATCAATGAAAATACCTTATAATATATCGCAATTTGTAGTGTATCATTGAAAATACCTTATAATATATTGTAATTTGTAGTGTATCAATGAAAATACCTTATAATATAACGTAATATTCTGTGTATCATTGAAAATACCTTATAATGAAACGTAATATGCAGTGTATCATTGAAAATACCTTATAATATAACGTAATATGCAGTGTATCATTGAAAATACCTTAGAATATATGGTAATTCTAGTCTATCAATGAAAATACCTTATAATATATCGCAATTTGTAGTGTATCATTGAAAATACCTTATAATATATTGTAATTTGTAGTGTATCAATGAAAATACCTTATAATATAACGTAATATGCAGTGTATCATTGAAAATACCTTATAATATAACGTAATATGCAGTGTATCATTGAAAATACCTTAGAATATATGGTAATTCTAGTCTATCAATGAAAATACCTTATAATATATCGCAATTTGTAGTGTATCATTGAAAATACCTTATAATATATTGTAATTTGTAGTGTATCAATGAAAATACCTTATAATATAACGTAATATTCTGTGTATCAGTGAAAATACCTTATAATAAAACGTAATATGCAGTGTATCATTGAAAGTACCTTATAATATAACGTATTATGCAGTGTATCATTGAAAATACCTTCCCATATAACGTAATATTCTGTGTATCATTGAAAATACCTTATAATATAACGTAATATGCAGTGTATCATTGAAAATACCTTATAATATAACGTAATATGCAGTGTATCATTGAAAATACCTTATAATATATAGTAGTTTATCATTGAAAATACCTTATAATATAACGTAATATTCTGTGTATCATTGAAAATACCTTATAATATAACGTAATATGCAGTGTATCATTGAAAATACCTTATAATATAACGTAATATGCAGTGTATCATTGAAAATACCTTATAATATAACGTAATATGCAGTGTATCATTGAAAATACCTTATAATATAACGTAATATGCAGTGTATCATTGAAAATACCTTGTAATATATCGTAATTTGTAGTGTATCATTGGAAATACCTTATAATATTTAGTAGTTTATCATTGAAAATACCTTATTATAAAACGTAATATTGTGTGTATCATTGAAAATACCTTATAATATAACGTAATATGCAGTGTATCATTGAAAATACCTTATAATATGACGTAATATGCAGTGTATCATTGAAAATACCTTATAATAAATCGTAATATGCAGTGTATCATTGAGAATACCTTATAATAAAACGTAATATGCAGTGTATCATTGAAAATACCTTATAATATAACGTAATATGCAGTGTATCATTGAAAATACATTATAATATAACGTAATATGCGGTGTATCATTGAAAATACCTTATAATATATCGTAATTTGTAGTGTATCATTGAAAATACCTTATAATATATGGTAATTTGTAGTGCATCAATGAAAATACCTTATAATATAACGTAATATGCAGTGTATCATTGAAAATACCTTAGAATATATGGTAATTGTAGTCTATCAATGAAAATACCTTATAATATAACGTAATATGCAGTGTATCAGTGAAAATACCTTATAATATATCGTAATTTGTAGTGTATCATTGAAAATACCTTATAATATATAGTAGTTTATCATTGAAAATACCTTGTAATATATAGTAGTTTATCATTGAAAATACCTTATAATATAACGTAATATGCTGTGTATCATTGAAAATACCTTATAATATATCGTAATTTGTAGTGTATCAATGAAAATACCTTATAATATAAAGTAATATGCAGTGTATCATTGAAAATACCTTATAATATATCGTAATTTGTAGTGTATCATTGAAAATACCTTATAATATATGGTAATATGCAGTGTATCATTGGAAATACCTTATAATATACCGAAATTTTTTAGTGTATCATTGAAAATACCTTATAATATATGGTAATTTGTAGTGTATCAATGAAAATACCTTATAATATAACGTAATATGCAGTGTATCATTGAAAATACCTTATAATATATCGTAATTTGTAGTGTATCATTGAAAATACCTTGTAATATATAGTAGTTTATCATTGAAAATACCTTATAATATAACGTAATATGCAGTGTATCTTTGAAAATACCTTATAATATAACGTAACATGCAGTGTATCATTGAAAATACCTTATAATATAACGTAATATGCAGTGTATCATTGAAAATACCTTATAATATAACGTAATATGCAGTGTATCATTGAAAATACCTTATAATATAACGTAATATGCAGTGTATCATTGAAAATACCTTATAATATAACGTAATATGCAGTGTATCATTGAAAATACCTTATAATATAACGTAATATGCAGTGTATCATTGAAAATACCTTAGAATATATGGTAATTGTAGTCTATCAATGAAAATACCTTATAATATAACGTAATATGCAGTGTATCAGTGAAAATACCTTATAATATATCGTAATTTGTAGTGTATCATTGAAAATACCTTATAATATATAGTAGTTTATCATTGAAAATACCTTGTAATATATAGTAGTTTATCATTGAAAATACCTTGTAATATAACGTAATATGCTGTGTATCATTGAAAATACCTTATAAGATATCGTAATTTGTAGTGTATCAATGAAAATACCTTATAATATAAAGTAATATGCAGTGTATCATTGAAAATACCTTATAATATATCGTAATTTGTAGTGTATCAATGAAAATACCTTATAATATATCGCAATTTGTAGTGTATCATTGAAAAAAGCTTATAATATATTGTAATTTGTAGTGTATCAATGAAAATACCTTATAATATAACGTAATATTCTGTGTATCAGTGAAAATACCTTATAATAAAACGTAATATGCAGTGTATCATTGAAAGTACCTTATAATATAACGTATTATGCAGTGTATCATTGAAAATACCTTCCCATATAACGTAATATTCTGTGTATCATTGAAAATACCTTATAATATAACGTAATATGCAGTGTATCATTGAAAATACCTTATAATATAACGTAATATGCAGTGTATCATTGAAAATACCTTATAATATATAGTAGTTTATCATTGAAAATACCTTATAATATAACGTAATATTCTGTGTATCATTGAAAATACCTTATAATATAACGTAATATGCAGTGTATCATTGAAAATACCTTATAATATAACGTAATATGCAGTGTATCATTGAAAATACCTTATAATATAACGTAATATGCAGTGTATCATTGAAAATACCTTATAATATAACGTAATATGCAGTGTATCATTGAAAATACCTTGTAATATATCGTAATTTGTAGTGTATCATTGGAAATACCTTATAATATTTAGTAGTTTATCATTGAAAATACCTTATTATAAAACGTAATATTGTGTGTATCATTGAAAATACATTATAATATAACGTAATATGCAGTGTATCATTGAAAATACCTTATAATATGACGTAATATGCAGTGTATCATTGAAAATACCTTATAATAAATCGTAATATGCAGTGTATCATTGAGAATACCTTATAATAAAACGTAATATGCAGTGTATCATTGAAAATACCTTATAATATAACGTAATATGCAGTGTATCATTGAAAATACCTTATAATATAACGTAATATGCGGTGTATCATTGAAAATACCTTATAATATATCGTAATTTGTAGTGTATCATTGAAAATACCTTATAATATATGGTAATTTGTAGTGCATCAATGAAAATACCTTATAATATAACGTAATATGCAGTGTATCATTGAAAATACCTTAGAATATATGGTAATTGTAGTCTATCAATGAAAATACCTTATAATATAACGTAATATGCAGTGTATCAGTGAAAATACCTTATAATATATCGTAATTTGTAGTGTATCATTGAAAATACCTTATAATATATAGTAGTTTATCATTGAAAATACCTTGTAATATATAGTAGTTTATCATTGAAAATACCTTATAATATAACGTAATATGCTGTGTATCATTGAAAATACCTTATAATATATCGTAATTTGTAGTGTATCAATGAAAATACCTTATAATATAAAGTAATATGCAGTGTATCATTGAAAATACCTTATAATATATCGTAATTTGTAGTGTATCATTGAAAATACCTTATAATATATGGTAATATGCAGTGTATCATTGGAAATACCTTATAATATATCGAAATTTTTTAGTGTATAATTGAAAATACCTTATAATATATGGTAATTTGTAGTGTATCAATGAAAATACCTTATAATATAACGTAATATGCAGTGTATCATTGAAAATACCTTATAATATATCGTAATTTGTAGTGTATCATTGAAAATACCTTGTAATATATAGTAGTTTATCATTGAAAATACCTTATAATATAACGTAATATGCAGTGTATCTTTGAAAATACCTTATAATATAACGTAACATGCAGTGTATCATTGAAAATACCTTATAATATAACGTAATATGCAGTGTATCATTGAAAATACCTTATAATATAACGTAATATGCAGTTTATCATTGAAAATACCTTATAATATAACGTAATATGCAGTGTATCATTGAAAATACCTTATAATATAACGTAATATGCAGTGTATCATTGAAAATACCTTAGAATATATGGTAATTCTAGTCTATCAATGAAAATACCTTATAATATATCGCAATTTGTAGTGTATCATTGAAAATACCTTATAATATATTGTAATTTGTAGTGTATCAATGAAAATACCTTATAATATAACGTAATATTCTGTGTATCATTGAAAATACCTTATAATATAACGTAATATGCAGTGTATCATTGAAAATACCTTAGAATATATGGTAATTGTAGTCTATCAATGAAAATACCTTATAATATAACGTAATATGCAGTGTATCAGTGAAAATACCTTATAATATATCGTAATTTGTAGTGTATCATTGAAAATACCTTATAATATATAGTAGTTTATCATTGAAAATACCTTGTAATATATAGTAGTTTATCATTGAAAATACCTTGTAATATAACGTAATATGCTGTGTATCATTGAAAATACCTTATAAGATATCGTAATTTGTAGTGTATCAATGAAAATACCTTATAATATAAAGTAATATGCAGTGTATCATTGAAAATACCTTATAATATATCGTAATTTGTAGTGTATCATTGAAAATACCTTATAATATATGGTAATATGCAGTGTATCATTGGAAATACCTTATAATATATCGAAATTTTTTAGTGTATCATTGAAAATACCTTATAATATATGGTAATTTGTAGTGTATCAATGAAAATACCTTATAATAAAACGTAATATGCAGTGTATCATTGAAAGTACCATATAATATAACGTATTATGCAGTGTATCATTGAAAATACCTTCCCATATAACGTAATATTCTGTGTATCATTGAAAATACCTTATAATATAACGTAATATGCAGTGTATCATTGAAAATACCTTATAATATAACGTAATATGCAGTGTATCATTGAAAATACCTTATAATATATAGTAGTTTATCATTGAAAATACCTTATAATATAACGTAATATTCTGTGTATCATTGAAAATACCTTATAATATAACGTAATATGCAGTGTATCATTGAAAATACCTTATAATATAACGTAATATGCAGTGTATCATTGAAAATACCTTATAATATAACGTAATATGCAGTGTATCATTGAAAATACCTTGTAATATATCGTAATTTGTAGTGTATCATTGGAAATACCTTATAATATTTAGTAGTTTATCATTGAAAATACCTTATTATAAAACGTAATATTGTGTGTATCATTGAAAATACCTTATAATATAACGTAATATGCAGTGTATCATTGAAAATACCTTATAATATGACGTAATATGCAGTGTATCATTGAAAATACCTTATAATAAATAGTAATATGCAGTGTATCATTGAGAATACCTTATAATAAAACGTAATATGCAGTGTATCATTGAAAATACCTTATAATATAACGTAATATGCAGTGTATCATTGAAAATACATTATAATATAACGTAATATGCGGTGTATCATTGAAAATACCTTATAATATATCGTAATTTGTAGTGTATCATTGAAAATACCTTATAATATATGGTAATTTGTAGTGCATCAATGAAAATACCTTATAATATAACGTAATATGCAGTGTATCATTGAAAATACCTTATAATATAACGTAATATGCAGTGTATCATTGAAAATACCTTATAATATAACGTAATATGCAGTGTATCATTGAAAATACCTTAGAATATATGGTAATTGTAGTCTATCAATGAAAATACCTTATAATATAACGTAATATGCAGTGTATCATTGAAAATACCTTATAATATATCGTAATTTGTAGTGTATCATTGAAAATACCTTATAATATATAGTAGTTTATCATTGAAAATACCTTGTAATATATAGTAGTTTATCATTGAAAATACCTTATAATATAACGTAATATGCTGTGTATCATTGAAAATACCTTATAATATATCGTAATTTGTAGTGTATCAATGAAAATACCTTATAATATAAAGTAATATGCAGTGTATCATTGAAAATACCTTATAATATATCGTAATTTGTAGTGTATCATTGAAAATACCTTATAATATATGGTAATATGCAGTGTATCATTGGAAATACCTTATAATATATCGAAATTTTTTAGTGTATCATTGAAAATACCTTATAATATATGGTAATTTGTAGTGTATCAATGAAAATACCTTATAATATAACGTAATATGCAGTGTATCATTGAAAATACCTTATAATATATCGTAATTTGTAGTGTATCATTGAAAATACCTTGTAATATATAGTAGTTTATCATTGAAAATACCTTATAATATAACGTAATATGCAGTGTATCTTTGAAAATACCTTATAATATAACGTAACATGCAGTGTATCATTGAAAATACCTTATAATATAACGTAATATGCAGTGTATCATTGAAAATACCTTATAATATAACGTAATATGCAGTGTATCATTGAAAATACCTTATAATATAACGTAATATGCAGTGTATCATTGAAAATACCTTATAATATATCGTAATTTGTAGTGTATCATTGAAAATACCTTATAATATATGGTAATATGCAGTGTATCATTGGAAATACCTTATAATATATCGAAATTTTTTAGTGTATCATTGAAAATACCTTATAATATATGGTAATTTGTAGTGTATCAATGAAAATACCTTATAATATAACGTAATATGCAGTGTATCATTGAAAATACCTTATAATATATCGTAATTTGTAGTGTATCATTGAAAATACCTTGTAATATATAGTAGTTTATCATTGAAAATACCTTATAATATAACGTAATATGCAGTGTATCTTTGAAAATACCTTATAATATAACGTAACATGCAGTGTATCATTGAAAATACCTTATAATATAACGTAATATGCAGTGTATCATTGAAAATACCTTATAATATAACGTAATATGCAGTGTATCATTGAAAATACCTTATAATATAACGTAATATGCAGTGTATCATTGAAAATACCTTAGAATATATGGTAATTCTAGTCTATCAATGAAAATACCTTATAATATAACGTAATATGCAGTGTATCAGTGAAAATACCTTATAATATATCGTAATTTGTAGTGTATCATTGAAAATACCTTATAATATATAGTAGTTTATCATTGAAAATACCTTGTAATATATAGTAGTTTATCATTGAAAATACCTTATAATATAACGTAATATGCTGTGTATCATTGAAAATACCTTATAATATATCGTAATTTGTAGTGTATCAATGAAAATACCTTATAATATAAAGTAATATGCAGTGTATCATTGAAAATACCTTATAATATATCGTAATTTGTAGTGTATCATTGAAAATACCTTATAATATATGGTAATATGCAGTGTATCATTGGAAATACCTTATAATATATCGAAATTTTTTAGTGTACCATTGAAAATACCTTATAATATATGGTAATTTGTAGTGTATCAATGAAAATACCTTATAATATAACGTAATATGCAGTGTATCATTGAAAATACCTTATAATATATCGTAATTTGTAGTGTATCATTGAAAATACCTTGTAATATATAGTAGTTTATCATTGAAAATACCTTATAATATAACGTAATATGCAGTGTATCTTTGAAAATACCTTATAATATAACGTAACATGCAGTGTATCATTGAAAATACCTTATAATATAACGTAATATGCAGTGTATCATTGAAAATACCTTATAATATAACGTAATATGCAGTGTATCATTGAAAATACCTTATAATATAACGTAATATGCAGTGTATCATTGAAAATACCTTATAATATAACGTAATATGCAGTGTATCATTGAAAATACCTTAGAATATATGGTAATTCTAGTCTATCAATGAAAATACCTTATAATATAACGTAATATGCAGTGTATCAGTGAAAATACCTTATAATATATCGTAATTTGTAGTGTATCATTGAAAATACCTTATAATATATAGTAGTTTATCATTGAAAATACCTTGTAATATATAGTAGTTTATCATTGAAAATACCTTATAATATAACGTAATATGCTGTGTATCATTGAAAATACCTTATAATATATCGTAATTTGTAGTGTATCAATGAAAATACCTTATAATATAAAGTAATATGCAGTGTATCATTGAAAATACCTTATAATATATCGTAATTTGTAGTGTATCATTGAAAATACCTTATAATATATGGTAATATGCAGTGTATCATTGGAAATACCTTATAATATATCGAAATTTTTTAGTGTACCATTGAAAATACCTTATAATATATGGTAATTTGTAGTGTATCAATGAAAATACCTTATAATATAACGTAATATGCAGTGTATCATTGAAAATACCTTATAATATATCGTAATTTGTAGTGTATCATTGAAAATACCTTGTAATATATAGTAGTTTATCATTGAAAATACCTTATAATATAACGTAATATGCAGTGTATCTTTGAAAATACCTTATAATATAACGTAACATGCAGTGTATCATTGAAAATACCTTATAATATAACGTAATATGCAGTGTATCATTGAAAATACCTTATAATATAACGTAATATGCAGTGTATCATTGAAAATACCTTATAATATAACGTAATATGCAGTGTATCATTGAAAATACCTTATAATATAACGTAATATGCAGTGTATCATTGAAAATACCTTAGAATATATGGTAATTGTAGTCTATCAATGAAAATACCTTATAATATAACGTAATATGCAGTGTATCAGTGAAAATACCTTATAATATATCGTAATTTGTAGTGTATCATTGAAAATACCTTATAATATATAGTAGTTTATCATTGAAAATACCTTGTAATATATAGTAGTTTATCATTGAAAATACCTTATAATATAACGTAATATGCTGTGTATCATTGAAAATACCTTATAATATATCGTAATTTGTAGTGTATCAATGAAAATACCTTATAATATAAAGTAATATGCAGTGTATCATTGAAAATACCTTATAATATATCGTAATTTGTAGTGTATCATTGAAAATACCTTATAATATAACGTAATATGCAGTGTATCTTTGAAAATACCTTATAATATAACGTAACATGCAGTGTATCATTGAAAATACCTTATAATATAACGTAATATGCAGTGTATCATTGAAAATACCTTATAATATAACGTAATATGCAGTGTATCATTGAAAATACCTTATAATATAACGTAATATGCAGTGTATCATTGAAAATACCTTATAATATATCGTAATTTGTAGTGTATCATTGAAAATACCTTATAATATATGGTAATATGCAGTGTATCATTGGAAATACCTTATAATATATCGAAATTTTTTAGTGTATCATTGAAAATACCTTATAATATATGGTAATTTGTAGTGTATCAATGAAAATACCTTATAATATAACGTAATATGCAGTGTATCATTGAAAATACCTTATAATATATCGTAATTTGTAGTGTATCATTGAAAATACCTTGTAATATATAGTAGTTTATCATTGAAAATACCTTATAATATAACGTAATATGCAGTGTATCTTTGAAAATACCTTATAATATAACGTAACATGCAGTGTATCATTGAAAATACCTTATAATATAACGTAATATGCAGTGTATCATTGAAAATACCTTATAATATAACGTAATATGCAGTGTATCATTGAAAATACCTTATAATATAACGTAATATGCAGTGTATCATTGAAAATACCTTATAATATAACGTAATATGCAGTGTATCATTGAAAATACCTTAGAATATATGGTAATTGTAGTCTATCAATGAAAATACCTTATAATATAACGTAATATGCAGTGTATCAGTGAAAATACCTTATAATATATCGTAATTTGTAGTGTATCATTGAAAATACCTTATAATATATAGTAGTTTATCATTGAAAATACCTTGTAATATATAGTAGTTTATCATTGAAAATACCTTATAATATAACGTAATATGCTGTGTATCATTGAAAATACCTTATAATATATCGTAATTTGTAGTGTATCAATGAAAATACCTTATAATATAAAGTAATATGCAGTGTATCATTGAAAATACCTTATAATATATCGTAATTTGTAGTGTATCATTGAAAATACCTTATAATATATGGTAATATGCAGTGTATCATTGGAAATACCTTATAATATATCGAAATTTTTTAGTGTACCATTGAAAATACCTTATAATATATGGTAATTTGTAGTGTATCAATGAAAATACCTTATAATATAACGTAATATGCAGTGTATCATTGAAAATACCTTATAATATATCGTAATTTGTAGTGTATCATTGAAAATACCTTGTAATATATAGTAGTTTATCATTGAAAATACCTTATAATATAACGTAATATGCAGTGTATCTTTGAAAATACCTTATAATATAACGTAACATGCAGTGTATCATTGAAAATACCTTATAATATAACGTAATATGCAGTGTATCATTGAAAATACCTTATAATATAACGTAATATGCAGTGTATCATTGAAAATACCTTATAATATAACGTAATATGCAGTGTATCATTGAAAATACCTTATAATATAACGTAATATGCAGTGTATCATTGAAAATACCTTAGAATATATGGTAATTGTAGTCTATCAATGAAAATACCTTATAATATAACGTAATATGCAGTGTATCAGTGAAAATACCTTATAATATATCGTAATTTGTAGTGTATCATTGAAAATACCTTATAATATATAGTAGTTTATCATTGAAAATACCTTGTAATATATAGTAGTTTATCATTGAAAATACCTTATAATATAACGTAATATGCTGTGTATCATTGAAAATACCTTATAATATATCGTAATTTGTAGTGTATCAATGAAAATACCTTATAATATAAAGTAATATGCAGTGTATCATTGAAAATACCTTATAATATATCGTAATTTGTAGTGTATCATTGAAAATACCTTATAATATATGGTAATATGCAGTGTATCATTGGAAATACCTTATAATATATCGAAATTTTTTAGTGTACCATTGAAAATACCTTATAATATATGGTAATTTGTAGTGTATCAATGAAAATACCTTATAATATAACGTAATATGCAGTGTATCATTGAAAATACCTTATAATATATCGTAATTTGTAGTGTATCATTGAAAATACCTTGTAATATATAGTAGTTTATCATTGAAAATACCTTATAATATAACGTAATATGCAGTGTATCTTTGAAAATACCTTATAATATAACGTAACATGCAGTGTATCATTGAAAATACCTTATAATATAACGTAATATGCAGTGTATCATTGAAAATACCTTATAATATAACGTAATATGCAGTGTATCATTGAAAATACCTTATAATATAACGTAATATGCAGTGTATCATTGAAAATACCTTATAATATAACGTAATATGCAGTGTATCATTGAAAATACCTTAGAATATATGGTAATTGTAGTCTATCAATGAAAATACCTTATAATATAACGTAATATGCAGTGTATCAGTGAAAATACCTTATAATATATCGTAATTTGTAGTGTATCATTGAAAATACCTTATAATATATAGTAGTTTATCATTGAAAATACCTTGTAATATATAGTAGTTTATCATTGAAAATACCTTATAATATAACGTAATATGCTGTGTATCATTGAAAATACCTTATAATATATCGTAATTTGTAGTGTATCAATGAAAATACCTTATAATATAAAGTAATATGCAGTGTATCATTGAAAATACCTTATAATATATCGTAATTTGTAGTGTATCATTGAAAATACCTTATAATATATGGTAATATGCAGTGTATCATTGGAAATACCTTATAATATATCGAAATTTTTTAGTGTATCATTGAAAATACCTTATAATATATGGTAATTTGTAGTGTATCAATGAAAATACCTTATAATATAACGTAATATGCAGTGTATCATTGAAAATACCTTATAATATATCGTAATTTGTAGTGTATCATTGAAAATACCTTGTAATATATAGTAGTTTATCATTGAAAATACCTTATAATATAACGTAATATGCAGTGTATCATTGAAAATACCTTATAATATAACGTAATATGCAGTGTATCATTGAAAATACCTTATAATATAACGTAATATGCAGTGTATCATTGTAAATACCTTATAATATAACGTAATATGCAGTGTATCATTGAAAATACCTTATAATATATCGTAATTTGTAGTGTATCATTGAAAATACCTTGTAATATATAGTAGTTTATCATTGAAAATACCTTATAATATAACGTAATATGCAGTGTATCATTGAAAATACCTTATAATATAACGTAATATGCAGTGTATCATTGAAAATACCTTATAATATAACGTAATATGCAGTGTATCATTGTAAATACCTTATAATATAACGTAATATGCAGTGTATCATTGAAAATACCTTATAATATAACGTAATATGCAGTGTATCATTGAAAATACCTTATAATATAACGTAATATGCAGTGTATCATTGAAAATACCTTATAATATAACGTAATATGCAGTGTATCATTGAAAATACCTTATAATATAACGTAATATGCAGTGTATCATTGAAAATACCTTAGAATATATGGTAATTCTAGTCTATCAATGAAAATACCTTATAATATAACGTAATATGCAGTGTATCAGTGAAAATACCTTATAATATATCGTAATTTGTAGTGTATCATTGAAAATACCTTATAATATATAGTAGTTTATCATTGAAAATACCTTATAATATAACGTAATATGCTGTGTATCATTGAAAATACCTTATAATATATCGTAATTTGTAGTGTATCAATGAAAATACCTTATAATATAAAGTAATATGCAGTGTATCATTGAAAATACCTTATAATATATCGTAATTTGTAGTGTATCATTGAAAATACCTTATAATATATGGTAATATGCAGTGTATCATTGGAAATACCTTATAATATATCGAAATTTTTTAGTGTATCATTGAAAATACCTTATAATATATGGTAATTTGTAGTGTATCAATGAAAATACCTTATAATATAACGTAATATGCAGTGTATCATTGAAAATACCTTATAATATATCGTAATTTGTAGTGTATCATTGAAAATACCTTGTAATATATAGTAGTTTATCATTGAAAATACCTTATAATATAACGTAATATGCAGTGTATCTTTGAAAATACCTTATAATATAACGTAATATGCAGTGTATCATTGAAAATACCTTATAATATAACGTAATATGCAGTGTATCATTGAAAATACCTTATAATATAACGTAATATGCAGTGTATCATTGAAAATACCTTATAATATAACGTAATATGCAGTGTATCATTGAAAATACCTTATAATATAACGTAATATGCAGTGTATCATTGAAAATACCTTATAATATAACGTAATATGCAGTGTATCATTGAAAATACCTTATAATATAACGTAATATGCAGTGTATCATTGAAAATACCTTATAATATAACGTAATATTCTGTGTATCATTGAAAATACCTTATAATATAACGTAATATGCAGTGTATCATTGAAAATACCTTATAATATAACGTAATATGCAGTGTATCATTGAAAATACCTTATAATATAACGTAATATGCAGTGTATCATTGAAAATACCTTATAATATAACGTAATATGCAGTGTATCATTGAAAATACCTTATAATATAACGTAATCTGCTGTGTATCATTGAAAATACCTTATAATATATCGCAATTTGTAGTGTATCAATGAAAATACCGTATAATATAACGTAATATGCAGTGTATCATTGAAAATACCTTATAATATAACGTAATATGCAGTGTATCATTGAAAATACCTTATAATATAACGTAATATGCAGTGTATCATTGAAAATACCTTATAATATAACGTAATATGCAGTGTATCATTGAAAATACCTTATAATATAACGTAATATGCAGTGTATCATTGAAAATACCTTATAATATAACGTAATATGCAGTGTATCATTGAAAATACCTTAGAATATATGGTAATTCTAGTCTATCAATGAAAATACCTTATAATATAACGTAATATGCAGTGTATCAGTGAAAATACCTTATAATATATCGTAATTTGTAGTGTATCATTGAAAATACCTTATAATATATAGTAGTTTATCATTGAAAATACCTTATAATATATAGTAGTTTATCATTGAAAATACCTTATAATATAACGTAATATGCTGTGTATCATTGAAGATACCTTATAATATATCGTAATTTGTAGTGTATCAATGAAAATACCTTATAATATAAAGTAATATGCAGTGTATCATTGAAAATACCTTATAATATAACGTAATTTGTAGTGTATCATTGAAAATACCTTATAATATATGGTAATATGCAGTGTATCATTGGAAATACCTTATAATATATCGAAATTTTTTAGTGTATCATTGAAAATACCTAATAATATAACGTAATATTCTGTGTATCATTGAAAATACCTTATAATATATCGTAATTTGTAGTGTATCATTGAAAATACCTTGTAATATAACGTAATATGCAGTGTATCATTGAAAATACCTTAGAATATATGGTAATTCTAGTCTATCAATGAAAATACCTTATAATATAACGTAATATGCAGTGTATCATTCAAAATACCTTATAATATAACGTAATATGCAGTGTATCATTGAAAATACCTTATAATATAACGTAATATGCAGTGTATCATTGAAAATACCTTATAATATATAGTAGTTTATCATTGAAAATACCTTATAATATAACGTAATATTCTGTGTATCATTGAAAATACCTTATAATATAACGTAATATGCAGTGTATCATTGAGAATACCTTATAATATAACGTAATATGCAGTGTATCATTGAAAATACCTTATAATATAACGTAATATGCAGTGTATCATTGAAAATACCTTATAATATGACGTAATATGCAGTGTATCATTGAAAATACCTTATAATGAATCGTAATATGCAGTGTATCATTGAGAATACCTTATAATAAAACGTAATATGCAGTGTATCATTGAAAATACCTTATAATATAACGTAATATGCAGTGTATCATTGAAAATACATTATAATATAACGTAATATGCGGTGTATCATTGAAAATACCTTATAATATATCGTAATTTGTAGTGTATCATTGAAAATACCTTATAATATATGGTAATTTGTAGTGCATCAATGAAAATACCTTATAATATAACGTAATATGCAGTGTATCATTGAAAATACCTTATAATATAACGTAATATGCAGTGTATCATTGAAAATACCTTATAATATAACGTAATATGCAGTGTATCATTGAAAATACCTTAGAATATATGGTAATTGTAGTCTATCAATGAAAATACCTTATAATATAACGTAATATGCAGTGTATCAGTGAAAATACCTTATAATATATCGTAATTTGTAGTGTATCATTGAAAATACCTTATAATATATAGTAGTTTATCATTGAAAATACCTTATAATATATAGTAGTTTATCATTGAAAATACCTTATAATATAACGTAATCTGCTGTGTATCATTGAAAATACCTTATAATATATCGCAATTTGTAGTGTATCAATGAAAATACCGTATAATATAACGTAATATGCAGTGTATCATTGAAAATACCTTATAATAAAACGTAATATTGAATGTATCATTGAAAATACCTTATAATAAAACGTAATATGCAGTGTATCATTGGAAATACCTTATAATATATGGTAATTTGTAGTGTATCAATGAAAATACCTTATAATATAACGTAATATGCAGTGTATCATTGAAAATAATTTATAATATATCGTAATTTGTAGTGTATCAATGACAATACCTTATAATATAAAGTAATATGCAGTGTATCATTGAAAATACCTTATAATATATCGTAATTTGTAGTGTATCATTGAAAATACCTTATAATATATAGTAGTTTATCATTGAAAATACCTTATAATATAACGTAATATGCAGTGTATCATTGAAAATACCTTATAATATAACGTAATATGCAGTGTATCATTGAAAATACCTTATAATATAACGTAATATGCGGTGTATCATTGAAAATACCGTAGAATATATGGTAATTCTAGTCTATCAATGAAAATACATTATAATATAAGGTAATATGCAGTGTATCATTGAAAATACCTTATAATATAACGTAATATGCAGTGTATCATTGGAAATACCTTATAATATATAGTAATTTTTTAGTGTATCATTGAAAATACCTAATAATATAACGTAATATGCAGTGCATCATTGAAAATACCTTATAATATAACGTAATATGCAGTGTATCATTGAAAATACCTTATAATATAACGTAATATGCAGTGTATCATTGAAAATACCTTATAATATAACGTAATATGCAGTGTATCATTGAAAATACCTTATAATATAACGTAATATGCAGTGTATCATTGAAAATACCTTATAATATTACGTAATATGCAGTGTATCATTGAAAATACCTTATAATATAACGTAATATGCAGTGTATCATTGAAAATACCTTATAATATAAAGTAATATGCAGTGTATCATTGAAGATACCTTATAATATATGGTAATTTGTAGTGTATCATTGAAAATACCTAATAATATAACGTAATATGCAGTGTATCATCGAAAATACCTTAGAATATATGGTAATTGTAGTCTATCAATGAAAATACCTTATAATATAACGTAATATGCAGTGTATCAGTGAAAATACCTTATAATATATCGTAATTTGTAGTGTATCATTGAAAATACCTTATAATATATAGTAGTTCATCATTGAAAATACCTTATAATATAACGTAATATGCAGTGTATCATTGAAAATAATTTATAATATATCGTAATTTGTAGTGTATCATTGAAAATACCTTAGAATATATGGTAATTCTAGTCTATCAATGAAAATACCTTATAATATAACGTAATATGCAGTGTATCATTCAAAATACCTTATAATATAACGTAATATGCAGTGTATCATTGAAAATACCTTATAATATAACGTAATATGCAGTGTATCAGTGAAAATACCTTATAATATATCGTAATTTGTAGTGTATCATTGAAAATACCTTATAATATATAGTAGTTTATCATTGAAAATACCTTATAATATAACGTAATATGCAGTGTATCATTGGAAATACCTTATAATATATGGTAATTTGTAGTGTATCAATGAAAATACCTTATAATATAACGTAATATGCAGTGTATCATTGAAAATAATTTATAATATATCGTAATTTGTAGTGTATCAATGACAATACCTTATAATATAAAGTAATATGCAGTGTATCATTGAAAATACCTTATAATATATCGTAATTTGTAGTGTATCATTGAAAATACCTTATAATATATAGTAGTTTATCATTGAAAATACCTTATAATATAACGTAATATGCAGTGTATCATTGAAAATACCTTATAATATAACGTAATATGCAGTGTATGATTGAAAATACCTTATAATATAACGTAATATGCGGTGTATCATTGAAAATACCGTAGAATATATGGTAATTCTAGTCTATCAATGAAAATACATTATAATATAAGGTAATATGCAGTGTATCATTGAAAATACCTTATAATATAACGTAATATGCAGTGTATCATTGGAAATACCTTATAATATATAGTAATTTTTTAGTGTATCATTGAAAATACCTAATAATATAACGTAATATGCAGTGCATCATTGAAAATACCTTATAATATAACGTAATATGCAGTGTATCATTGAAAATACCTTATAATATAACGTAATATGCAGTGTATCATTGAAAATACCTTATAATATAACGTAATATGCAGTGTATCATTGAAAATACCTTATAATATAACGTAATATGCAGTGTATCATTGAAAATACCTTATAATATTACGTAATATGCAGTGTATCATTGAAAATACCTTATAATATAACGTAATATGCAGTGTATCATTGAAAATACCTTATAATATAAAGTAATATGCAGTGTATCATTGAAGATACCTTATAATATATGGTAATTTGTAGTGTATCATTGAAAATACCTAATAATATAACGTAATATGCAGTGTATCATCGAAAATACCTTAGAATATATGGTAATTGTAGTCTATCAATGAAAATACCTTATAATATAACGTAATATGCAGTGTATCAGTGAAAATACCTTATAATATATCGTAATTTGTAGTGTATCATTGAAAATACCTTATAATATATAGTAGTTTATCATTGAAAATACCTTATAATATAACGTAATATGCAGTGTATCATTGAAAATAATTTATAATATATCGTAATTTGTAGTGTATCATTGAAAATACCTTAGAATATATGGTAATTCTAGTCTATCAATGAAAATACCTTATAATATAACGTAATATGCAGTGTATCATTCAAAATACCTTATAATATAACGTAATATGCAGTGTATCATTGAAAATACCTTATAATATAACGTAATATGCAGTGTATCATTGAAAATACCTTGTAATATATCGTAATTTGTAGTGTATCATTGGAAATACCTTATAATATTTAGTAGTTTATCATTGAAAATACCTTATTATAAAACGTAATATTGTGTGTATCATTGAAAATACCTTATAATATAACGTAATATGCAGTGTATCATTGAAAATACCTTATAATATAACGTAATATGCGGTGTATCATTGAAAATACCTTATAATATATCGTAATTTGTAGTGTATCATTGTAAAATACCTTATAATATATGGTAATTTGTAGTGCATCAATGAAAATACCTTATAATATAACGTAATATGCAGTGTATCATTGAAAATACCTTATAATATAACATAATATGCAGTGTATCATTGAAAATACATTATAATATAACGTAATTTGTAGTGTATCATTGAAAATACCTTGTAATATATAGTAGTTTATCATTGAAAATACCTTATAATATAACGTAATATGCAGTGTATCATTGAAAATACCTTATAATATAACGTAATATGCAGTGTATCATTGAAAATACCTTATAATATAACGTAATATGCAGTGTATCATTGAAAATACCTTATAATATAACGTAATATGCAGTGTATCATTGAAAATACCTTATAATATATAGTAGTTTATCATTGAAAATACCTTATAATATAACGTAATCTGCTGTGTATCATTGAAAATACCTTATAATATAACGTAATATGCAGAGTACCCTTGGAAATACCTTATAATATATCGTAATTTTTTAGTGTATCATTGGAAATACCTAATAATATAACGTAATATGCAGTGTATCATTGAAAATACCTTATAATAAAACGTAATATGCAGTGTATCATTGAAAATACCATATAATATAACGTAATATGCAATGTATCATTGGAAATACCTTAGAATATATGGTAATTTGTAGTGTATCATTGAAAATACCTTGTAATATATAGTAGTTTATCATTGAAAATACCTTATAATATAACGTAATATTCTGTGTATCACTGAAAATACCTTATAATATAACGTAATATGCAGTGTATCATTGAAAATACCTTATAATATAACGTAATATGACGTGTATCATTGAAAATACTTTATAATATAACGTAATATGCAGTGTATCATTTAAAATACCTTATAATATAACGTAATATGCAGTGTATCATTGGAAATACCTTATAATATATGGTAATTTGTAGTGTATCAATGAAAATACCTTATAATATAACGTAATATGCAGTGTATCATTGAAAATAATTTATAATATATCGTAATTTGTAGTGTATCAATGACAATACCTTATAATATAAAGTAATATGCAGTGTATCATCGAAAATACCTTATAATAAAACGTAATATGCAGTGAATCATTGAAAATACCATATAATATAACGTAATATGCAATGTATCATTGGAAATACCTTAGAATATATGGTAATTCTAGGCTATCAATGAAAATACCTTATAACATAACGTAATATGCAGTGTATCATTGAAAATTCCTTATAATATAACTTAATATGCAGAGTATCATTGGAAATACCTTATAATATGACGTAATATGTAGTGTATCATTGAAAATACCTTATAATATAACGTAATATGCAGTGTATCATTGGAAATACCTTATAATAAAACGTAATATGCAGTGTATCATTGAAAATACCTTATAATAAAACGTAATATGCAGTGTATCATTGAAGATACCTTATAATATATGGTAATTTGTAGTGTATCATTGAAAATACCTTATAATATAACGTAATATGCAGTGTATCATCGAAAATACCTTGTAATATATCGTAATTTGTAGTGTATCATTGGAAATACCTTATAATATTTAGTAGTTTATCATTGAAAATACCTTATTATAAAACGTAATATTGTGTGTATCATTGAAAATACCTTATAATATAACGTAATATGCAGTGTATCATTGAAAATACCTTATAATATGACGTAATATGCAGTGTATCATTGAAAATACCTTATAATAAATCGTAATATGCAGTGTATCATTGAGAATACCTTATAATAAAACGTAATATGCAGTGTATCATTGAAAATACCTTATAATATAACGTAATATGCAGTGTATCATTGAAAATACATTATAATATAACGTAATATGCGGTGTATCATTGAAAATACCTTATAATATATCGTAATTTGTAGTGTATCATTGTAAAATACCTTATAATATATGGTAATTTGTAGTGCATCAATGAAAATACCTTATAATATAACGTAATATGCAGTGTATCATTGAAAATACCTTATAATATAACGTAATATGCAGTGTATCATTGAAAATACCTTATAATATAACGTAATATGCAGTGTATCATTGAAAATACCTTAGAATATATGGTAATTGTAGTCTATCAATGAAAATACCTTATAATATAACGTAATATGCAGTGTATCAGTGAAAATACCTTATAATATATCGTAATTTGTAGTGTATCATTGAAAATACCTTATAATATATAGTAGTTTATCATTGAAAATACCTTATAATATAACGTAATCTGCTGTGTATCATTGAAAATACCTTATAATATATCGCAATTTGTAGTGTATCAATGAAAATACCGTATAATATAACGTAATATGCAGTGTATCATTGAAAATACCTTATAATATAACGTAATATGCAGTGTATCATTGAAAATACCTTATAATATAACGTAATATGCAGTGTATCATTGAAAATACCTTATAATATAACGTAATATGCAGTGTATCATTGAAAATACCTTAGAATATATGGTAATTCTAGTCTATCAATGAAAATACCTTATAATATATCGCAATTTGTAGTGTATCATTGAAAATACCTTATAATATGACGTAATATGCAGTGTATCATTGAAAATACCTTATAATAAATCGTAATATGCAGTGTATCATTGAGAATACCTTATAATAAAACGTAATATGCAGTGTATCTTTGAAAATACCTTATAATATAACGTAATATGCAGTGTGTCATTGAAAATACATTATAATATAACGTAATATGCGGTGTATCATTGAAAATACCTTATAATATAACGTAATATGCAGTGTATCATTGAAAATACCTTGTAATATATAGTAGTTTATCATTGAAAATACCTTATAATATAACGTAATATTCTGTGTATCATTGAAAATACCTTAGAATATATGGTAATTCTAGTCTATCAATGAAAATACCTTATAATATAACGTAATATGCAGTGTATCATTGAAAATTCCTTATAATATAACGTAATATGCAGAGTACCCTTGGAAATACCTTATAATATATCGTAATTTTTTAGTGTATCATTGGAAATACCTAATAATATAACGTAATATGCAGTGTATCATTGAAAATACCTTATAATAAAACGTAATATGCAGTGTATCATTGAAAATACCTTAGAATATATGGTAATTTGTAGTGTATCATTGAAAATACCTTGTAATATATAGTAGTTTATCATTGAAAATACCTTATAATATAACGTAATATTCTGTGTATCACTGAAAATACCTTATAATATAACGTAATATGCAGTGTATCATTGAAAATACCTTATAATATAACGTAATATGACGTGTATCATTGAAAATACTTTATAATATAACGTAATATGCAGTGTATCATTTAAAATACCTTATAATATAACGTAATATGCAGTGTATCATTGGAAATACCTTATAATATATGGTAATTTGTAGTGTATCAATGAAAATACCTTATAATATAACGTAATATGCAGTGTATCATTCAAAATACCTTATAATATAACGTAATATGCAGTGTATCATTGAAAATACCTTATAATATAACGTAATATGCAGTGTATCATTGAAAATACCTTATAATATAACGTAATATGCAGTGTATCATTGAAAATACCTTATAATATAACGTAATATGCAGTGTATCATTGAAAATACCTTAGAATATATGGTAATTGTAGTCTATCAATGAAAATACCTTATAATATAACGTAATATGCAGTGTATCAGTGAAAATACCTTATAATATATCGTAATTTGTAGTGTATCATTGAAAATACCTTATAATATATAGTAGTTTATCATTGAAAATACCTTATAATATATAGTAGTTTATCATTGAAAATACTTTATAATATAACGTAATATGCTGTGTATCATTGAAAATACCTTATAATATATCGTAATTTGTAGTGTATCAATGAAAATACCTTATAATATAAAGTAATATGCAGTGTATCATTGAAAATACCTTATAATATATCGTAATTTGTAGTGTATCATTGAAAATACCTTATAATATATGGTAATATGCAGTGTATCATTGGAAATACCTTATAATATATCGAAATTTTTTAGTGTATCATTGAAAATACCTTATAATATATGGTAATTTGTAGTGTATCAATGAAAATACCTTATAATATAACGTAATATGCAGTGTATCATTGAAAATACCTTATAATATAACGTAATATGCAGTGTATCATTGAAAATACCTTATAATATAACGTAATATGCAGTGTATCATTGAAAATACCTTATAATATAACGTAATATGCAGTGTATCATTGAAAATACCTTATAATATAACGTAATATGCAGTGTATCATTGAAAATACCTTATAAAATAACGTAATATGCAGTGTATCATTGAAAATACCTTATAATATAACGTAATATGCAGTGTATCATTGAAAATACCTTATAATATAAAGTAATATGCAGTGTATCATTGAAAATTCCTTATAATATAACTTAATATGCAGAGTATCATTGGAAATACCTTATAATATGACGTAATATGTAGTGTATCATTGAAAATACCTTATAATATAACGTAATATGCAGTGTATCATTGGAAATACCTTATAATAAAACGTAATATGCAGTGTATCATTGAAAATACCTTATAATAAAACGTAATATGCAGTGTATCATTGAAGATACCTTATAATATATGGTATTTTGTAGTGTATCATTGAAAATACCTAATAATATAACGTAATATGCAGTGTATCATCGAAAATACCTTATAATAAAACGTAATATGTAGTGTATCATTGAAAATACCTTATAATTTAACGTAATATGCAGTGTATCATTGAAAATACCTTAGAATATATGGTAATTCTAGTCTATCAATGAAAATACCTTATAATATAACGTAATATGCAGTGTATCATTCAAAATACCTTATAATATAACGTAATATGCAGTGTATCATTGAAAATACCTTATAATATAACGTAATATGCAGTGTATCATTGAAAATACCTTATAATATATAGTAGTTTATCATTGAAAATACCTTATAATATAACGTAATATTCTGTGTATCATTGAAAATACCTTATAATATAACGTAATATGCAGTGTATTATTGAAAATACCTTATAATATAACGTAATATGCAGTGTATCATTGAAAATACCTTATAATATACGTAATATGCAGTGTATCATTGAAAATACCTTATAATATAACGTAATATGCAGTGTATCATTGAAAATACCTTGTAATATATCGTAATTTGTAGTGTACCATTGGAAATACCTTATAATATTTAGTAGTTTATCATTGAAAATACCTTATTATAAAACGTAATATTGTGTGTATCATTGAAAATACCTTATAATATAACGTAATATGCAGTGTATCATTGAAAATACCTTATAATATGACGTAATATGCAGTGTATCATTGAAAATACCTTATAATATAACGTAATATGCAGTGTATCATTGAAAATACCTTATAATATGACGTAATATGCAGTGTATCATTGAAAATACCTTATAAGAAATCGTAATATGCAGTGTATCATTGAGAATACCTTATAATAAAACGTAATATGCAGTGTATCATTGAAAATACCTTATAATATAACGTAATATGCAGTGTATCATTGAAGATACCTTATAATATATGGTAATTTGTAGTGTATCATTGAAAATACCTAATAATATAACGTAATATGCAGTGTATCATCGAAAATACCTTATAATAAAACGTAATATGCAGTGTATCATTGAAAATACCTTATAATTTAACGTAATATGCAGTGTGTCATTGAAAATACCTTAGAATATATGGTAATTCTAGTCTATCAATGAAAATACCTTATAATATAACGTAATATGCAGTGTATCATTCAAAATACCTTATAATATAACGTAATATGCAGTGTATCATTGAAAATACCTTATAATATAACGTAATATGCAGTGTATCATTGAAAATACCTTATAATATATAGTAGTTTATCATTGAAAATACCTTATAATATAACGTAATATTCTGTGTATCATTGAAAATACCTTATAATATAACGTAATATGCAGTGTATCATTGAAAATACCTTATAATATAACGTAATATGCAGTGTATCATTGAAAATACCTTATAATATAACGTAATATGCAGTGTATCATTGAAAATACCTTGTAATATATCGTAATTTGTAGTGTATCATTGGAAATACCTTATAATATTTAGTAGTTTATCATTGAAAATACCTTATTATAAAACGTAATATTGTGTGTATCATTGAAAATACCTTATAATATAACGTAATATGCAGTGTATCATTGAAAATACCTTATAATATGACGTAATATGCAGTGTATCATTGAAAATACCTTATAATAAATCGTAATATGCAGTGTATAATTGAGAATACCTTATAATAAAACGTAATATGCAGTGTATCATTGAAAATACCTTATAATATAACGTAATATGCAGTGTATCATTGAAAATACATTATAATATAACGTAATATGCGGTGTATCATTGAAAATACCTTATAATATATCGTAATTTGTAGTGTATCATTGAAAATACCTTGTAATATATAGTAGTTTATCATTGAAAATACCTTATAATATAACGTAATATGCAGTGTATCATTGAAGATACCTTATAATATATGGTAATTTGTAGTGTATCATTGAAAATACCTAATAATATAACGTAATATGCAGTGTATCATCGAAAATACCTTATAATAAAACGTAATATGCAGTGTATCATTGAAAATACCTTATAATTTAACGTAATATGCAGTGTGTCATTGAAAATACCTTAGAATATATGGTAATTCTAGTCTATCAATGAAAATACCTTATAATATAACGTAATATGCAGTGTATCATTCAAAATACTTTATAATATAACGTAATATGCAGTGTATCATTGAAAATACCTTATAATATAACGTAATATGCAGTGTATCATTGAAAATACCTTATAATATATAGTAGTTTATCATTGAAAATACCTTATAATATAACGTAATATTCTGTGTATCATTGAAAATACCTTATAATATAACGTAATATGCAGTGTATCATTGAAAATACCTTATAATATAACGTAATATGCAGTGTATCATTGAAAATACCTTATAATATAACGTAATATGCAGTGTATCATTGAAAATACCTTATAATATAACGTAATATGCAGTGTATCATTGAAAATACCTTGTAATATATCGTAATTTGTAGTGTATCATTGGAAATACCTTATAATATTTAGTAGTTTATCATTGAAAATACCTTATTATAAAACGTAATATTGTGTGTATCATTGAAAATACCTTATAATATAACGTAATATGCAGTGTATCATTGAAAATACCTTATAATATGACGTAATATGCAGTGTATCATTGAAAATACCTTATAATAAATCGTAATATGCAGTGTATAATTGAGAATACCTTATAATAAATCGTAATATGCAGTGTATCATTGAGAATACCTTATAATAAAACGTAATATGCAGTGTATCATTGAAAATACCTTATAATATAACGTAATATGCAGTGTATCATTGAAGATACCTTATAATATATGGTAATTTGTAGTGTATCATTGAAAATACCTAATAATATAACGTAATATGCAGTGTATCATCGAAAATACCTTATAATAAAACGTAATATGCAGTGTATCATTGAAAATACCTTATAATTTAACGTAATATGCAGTGTGTCATTGAAAATACCTTAGAATATATGGTAATTCTAGTCTATCAATGAAAATACCTTATAATATAACGTAATATGCAGTGTATCATTCAAAATACCTTATAATATAACGTAATATGCAGTGTATCATTGAAAATACATTATAATATAACGTAATATGCAGTGTATCATTGAAAATACCTTATAATATATAGTAGTTTATCATTGAAAATACCTTATAATATAACGTAATATTCTGTGTATCATTGAAAATACCTTATAATATAACGTAATATGCAGTGTATCATTGAAAATACCTTATAATATAACGTAATATGCAGTGTATCATTGAAAATACCTTATAATATAACGTAATATGCAGTGTATCATTGAAAATACCTTATAATATAACGTAATATGCAGTGTATCATTGAAAATACCTTGTAATATATCGTAATTTGTAGTGTATCATTGGAAATACCTTATAATATTTAGTAGTTTATCATTGAAAATACCTTATTATAAAACGTAATATTGTGTGTATCATTGAAAATACCTTATAATATAACGTAATATGCAGTGTATCATTGAAAATACCTTATAATATAACGTAATATGCAGTGTATCATTGAAAATACCTTATAATAAATCGTAATATGCAGTGTATAATTGAGAATACCTTATAATAAAACGTAATATGCAGTGTATCATTGAAAATACCTTATAATATAACGTAATATGCAGTGTATCATTGAAAATACATTATAATATAACGTAATATGCGGTGTATCATTGAAAATACCTTATAATATATCGTAATTTGTAGTGTATCATTGAAAATACCTTATAATATATGGTAATTTGTAGTGCATCAATGAAAATACCTTATAATATAACGTAATATGCAGTGTATCATTGAAAATACCTTATAATATAACGTAATATGCAGTGTATCATTGAAAATACCTTATAATATAACGTAATATGCAGTGTATCATTGAAAATACCTTAGAATATATGGTAATTGTAGTCTATCAATGAAAATACCTTATAATATAACGTAATATGCAGTGTATCAGTGAAAATACCTTATAATATATCGTAATTTGTAGTGTATCATTGAAAATACCTTATAATATATAGTAGTTTATCATTGAAAATTCCTTATAATATATAGTAGTTTATCATTGAAAATACCTTATAATATAACGTAATATGCTGTGTATCATTGAAAATACCTTATAATATATCGTAATTTGTAGTGTATCAATGAAAATACCTTATAATATAAAGTAATATGCAGTGTATCATTGAAAATACCTTATAATATATCGTAATTTGTAGTGTATCATTGAAAATACCTTATAATATATGGTAATATGCAGTGTATCATTGGAAATACCTTATAATATATCGAAATTTTTTAGTGTATCATTGAAAATACCTTATAATATATGGTAATTTGTAGTGTATCAATGAAAATACCTTATAATATAACGTAATATGCAGTGTATCATTGAAAATACCTTATAATATAACGTAATATGCAGTGTATCATTGAAAATACCTTAGAATATATGGTAATTGTAGTCTATCAATGAAAATACCTTATAATATAACGTAATATGCAGTGTATCATTGAAAATACCTTATAATATATCGTAATTTGTAGTGTATCATTGAAAATACCTTATAATATATAGTAGTTTATCATTGAAAATACCTTATAATATATAGTAGTTTATCATTGAAAATACTTTATAATATAACGTAATATGCTGTGTATCATTGAAAATACCTTATAATATATCGTAATTTGTAGTGTATCAATGAAAATACCTTATAATATAAAGTAATATGCAGTGTATCATTGAAAATACCTTATAATATATCGTAATTTGTAGTGTATCATTGAAAATACCTTATAATATATGGTAATATGCAGTGTATCATTGGAAATACCTTATAATATATCGAAATTTTTTAGTGTATCATTGAAAATACCTTATAATATATGGTAATTTGTAGTGTATCAATGAAAATACCTTATAATATAACGTAATATGCAGTGTATCATTGAAAATACCTTATAATATAACGTAATATGCAGTGTATCATTGAAAATACCTTATAATATAACGTAATATGCAGTGTATCATTGAAAATACCTTAGAATATATGGTAATTCTAGTCTATCAATGAAAATACCTTATAATATAACGTAATCTGCTGTGTATCATTGAAAATACCTTATAATATATCGCAATTTGTAGTGTATCAATGAAAATACCGTATAATATAACGTAATATGCAGTGTATCATTGAAAATACCTTATAATATAACGTAATATGCAGTGTATCATTGAAAATACCTTATAATATAACGTAATATGCAGTGTATCATTGAAAATACCTTATAATAAAACGTAATATGCAATGTATCATTGAAAATACCTTATAATATAACGTAATATGCAGTGTATCATTGAAAATACCTTATAATATATCGTAATTTGTAGTGTATCATTGAAAATACCTTGTAATATATAGTAGTTTATCATTGAAAATACCTTATAATATAACGTAATATGCAGTGTATCATTGAAAATACCTTATAATATAACGTAATATGCAGTGTATCATTGAAAATACCTTATAATATAACGTAATATGCAGTGTATCATTGAAAATACCTTATAATATAACGTAATATGCAGTGTATCATTGAAAATACCTTATAATATATAGTAGTTTATCATTGAAAATACCTTATAATATAACGTAATCTGCTGTGTATCATTGAAAATACCTTATAATATATCGCAATTTGTAGTGTATCAATGAAAATACCGTATAATATAACGTAATATGCAGTGTATCATTGAAAATACCTTATAATATAACGTAATATGCAGTGTATCATTGAAAATACCTTATAATATAACGTAATATGCAGTGTATCATTGAAAATACCTTATAATATAACGTAATATGCAGTGTATCATTGAAAATACCTTAGAATATATGGTAATTCTAGTCTATCAATGAAAATACCTTATAATATATCGCAATTTGTAGTGTATCATTGAAAATACCTTATAATATGACGTAATATGCAGTGTATCATTGAAAATACCTTATAATAAATCGTAATATGCAGTGTATCATTGAGAATACCTTATAATAAAACGTAATATGCAGTGTATCTTTGAAAATACCTTATAATATAACGTAATATGCAGTGTGTCATTGAAAATACATTATAATATAACGTAATATGCGGTGTATCATTGAAAATACCTTATAATATAACGTAATATGCAGTGTATCATTGAAAATACCTTGTAATATATAGTAGTTTATCATTGAAAATACCTTATAATATAACGTAATATTCTGTGTATCATTGAAAATACCTTAGAATATATGGTAATTCTAGTCTATCAATGAAAATACCTTATAATATAACGTAATATGCAGTGTATCATTGAAAATTCCTTATAATATAACGTAATATGCAGAGTACCCTTGGAAATACCTTATAATATATCGTAATTTTTTAGTGTATCATTGGAAATACCTAATAATATAACGTAATATGCAGTGCATCATTGAAAAAACCTTATAATACAACGTAATATGCAGTGTATCATTGAAAATACCTTAGAATATATGGTAATTTGTAGTGTATCATTGAAAATACCTTGTAATATATAGTAGTTTATCATTGAAAATACCTTATAATATAACGTAATATTCTGTGTATCACTGAAAATACCTTATAATATAACGTAATATGCAGTGTATCATTGAAAATACCTTATAATATAACGTAATATGACGTGTATCATTGAAAATACTTTATAATATAACGTAATATGCAGTGTATCATTTAAAATACCTTATAATATAACGTAATATGCAGTGTATCATTGGAAATACCTTATAATATATGGTAATTTGTAGTGTATCAATGAAAATACCTTATAATATAACGTAATATGCAGTGTATCATTCAAAATA
>CAKAJI010000087.1:0-76614 GCA_916610255.1 Lasioglossum lativentre
TATATTATAAGGAATTTTCAATGATAAACTACGATATATTATAAGGTATTTTCAATGATACACTGCATATTACGATATATTATAAGGTATTTTCAATGATACACTGCATATTACGTTATATTATAATGTATTTTCAATGATACACTGCATATTACGTTATATTATAATGTATTTTCAATGATACACTGCATATTACGTTATATTATAAGGTATTTTCAATGATACACTGCATATTACGCTATATTATAAGGTATTTTCAATGATACACTGGATATTACGCTATATTATAAGGTATTTTCAATGATACACTGCATGTTACGATATATTATAAGGTATTTTCAATGATACACTGCATATTACGTTATATTATAAGGTATTTTCAATGATACACTGCATAATACGTTATATTAGAAGGTATTTTCAATGATACACTGCATATTACGTTATATTATAAGGTATTTTCAATGATACACTGCATATTACGTTATATTATAAGGTATTTTCAAAGATACACTACAAATTACGATATGTTATAAGGTATTTTCAATGATACACTGCATATTACGTTATATTACATGGTATTTTCAATGATACACTGCATATTACGTTATATTATATGGTTATTTGCAATGAAACACTGTATGTTACGTTATATTAAAAGGTATTTTCAATGATACACTGCATATTACGTTATATTATAAGGAATTTTCAATGATACACTGCATATTACGTTATATTATAAGGTTATTTGCAATGAAACCCTGTATGTTACGTTATATTAAAAGGTATTTTCAATGATACACTGCATATTACGTTATATTATAAGGAATTTTCAATGATACACTGCATATTACGTTATATTGTAAGGTTATTTACAATGAAACACTGCATATTACGTTATATTATAAGGTATATTCAATGATACACTGCATATTACGTTATATTATAAGGTATTTTCAATGATACACTGCATGTTACGATATATTATAAGGTATTTTCAATGATACACTGCATATTACGTTATATTAGAAGGTATTTTCAATGATACACAGCATATTACGTTATATTATAAGGTATTTTCAAAGATACACTACAAATTACGATATGTTATAAGGTATTTTCAATGATACACTACAAATTACGATATGTTATAAGGTATTTTCAATGATACACTGCATATTACGTTTTATTACATGGTATTTTCAATGATACACTGCATATTACGTTATATTATAAGGAATTTTCAATGATACACTGCATATTACGTTATAGTATAAGGTTATTTACAATGAAACACTGCATATTACGTTATATTATAAGGAATTTTCAATGATAATCTACGATATATTATAAGGTATTTTCAATGATACACTGCATATTACGTTATATTATAAGGTATTTTCAATGATACACTGCATATTACGTTATATTATAATGTATTTTCAATGATACACTGCATATCACGTTATATTATAAGGTATTTTCAATGATACACTGCATATTACGTTATATTATAAGGTATTTTCAATGATACACTGCATATTACGTTATATTATAAGGTATTTTCAATGAAACACTGGATATTACGCTATATTATAAGGTATTTTCAATGATACACTGCATGTTACGATATATTATAAGGTATTTTCAATGATACACTGCATATTACGTTATATTAGAAGGTATTTTCAATGATACACAGCATATTACGTTATATTATAAGGTATTTTCAAAGATACACTACAAATTACGATATGTTATAAGGTATTTTCAATGATACACTGCATATTACGTTATATTACATGGTATTTTCAATGATACACTGCATATTACGTTATATTATAAGGTATTTTCAATGATACACTGCATATTACGATATGTTATAAGGTATTTTCAATGATACACTGTATATTACGTTATATTATAAGGTATTTTCAATGATACACTGCATATTACGTTATATTACATGGTATTTTCAATGATACACTGCATATTACGTTATATTATAAGGTATTTTCAATGATACACTGCAAATTACGATATGTTATAAGGTATTTTCAATGATACACTGCATATTACGTTATATTACATGGTATTTTCAATGATACACTGCATATTACGTTATATTATAAGGTATTTTCAATGATACACTGCATATTACGTTATATTATAATGTATTTTCAATGATACAATGCATATTACGTTTTATTATAATGTATTTTCAATGATACACTGCATATTACGTTATATTATAAGGTATTTTCATTGATACACTGCATATTACGTTATATTATAAGGTATATTCAATGATACACTGCATATTACGTTATATTATAAGGTATTTTCAATGATACACTGCATATTACGTTATATTATAAGGTATTTTCATTGATACACTGCATATTACGTTATATTATAAGGTATATTCAATGATACACTGCATATTACGTTATATTATAAGGTATTTTCAATGATACACTGCATATTACGTTATACTATAAAGTATTTTCATTGATACACTGCATATTACGTTATATTATAAGGTATTTTCAAAGATACACTACAAATTACGATATGTTATAAGGTATTTTCAATGATACACTGCATATTACGTTATATTACATGGTATTTTCAATGATACACTGCATATTACGTTATATTATAAGGTTATTTGCAATGAAACACTGTATGTTACGTTATATTAAAAGGTATTTTCAATGATACACTGCATATTACGTTATATTATAAGGAATTTTCAATGATACACTGCATATTACGTTATATTATAAGGTTATTTGCAATGAAACACTGTATGTTACGTTATATTAAAAGGTATTTTCAATGATACACTGCATATTACGTTATATTATAAGGTATTTTCAATGATACAATGCATATTACGTTATATTACATGGTATTTTCAATGATACACTGCATATTACGTTATATTATAAGGTATTTTCAATGATACACTGCATGTTACGATATATTATAAGGTATTTTCAATGATACACTGTATGTTACGTTATATTAAAAGTTATTTTCAATGATACACTGCATATTACGTTATATTATAAGGAATTTTCAATGATACACTGCATATTACGTTATATTATAAGGTTATTTGCAATGAAACACTGTATGTTACGTTATATTAAAAGGTATTTTCAATGATACACTGCATATTACGTTATATTATAATGTATTTTCAATGATACACTGCATATTACGTTATATTACATGGTATTTTCAATGATACACTGCATATTACGTTATATTATAAGGTATTTTCAATGATACACTGCATGTTACGATATATTATAAGGTATTTTCAATGATACACTGTATATTACGTTATATTATAAGGTATTTTCAATGATACACTGCATATGACGTTATATTATAAGGTATTTTCAATGATACACTGCATATTACGTTATATTATAATGTATTTTCAATGATACACTGCATATTACGTTATATTATAATGTATTTTCAATGATACACTGCATATTACGTTATATTATAAGGTATTTTCAATGATACACTGCATATTACGCTATATTATAAGGTATTTTCAATGATACACTGGATATTACGCTATATTATAAGGTATTTTCAATGATACACTGCATGTTACGATATATTATAAGGTATTTTCAATGATACACTGCATATTACGTTATATTATAAGGTATTTTCAATGATACACTGCATAATACGTTATATTAGAAGGTATTTTCAATGATACACAGCATATTACGTTATATTATAAGGTATTTTCAATGATACACTGCATATTACGTTATATTATAAGGTATTTTCAAAGATACACTACAAATTACGATATGTTATAAGGTATTTTCAATGATACACTGCATATTACGTTATATTACATGGTATTTTCAATGATACACTGCATATTACGTTATATTATATGGTTATTTGCAATGAAACACTGTATGTTACGTTATATTAAAAGGTATTTTCAATGATACACTGCATATTACGTTATATTATAAGGAATTTTCAATGATACACTGCATATTACGTTATATTATAAGGTTATTTGCAATGAAACCCTGTATGTTACGTTATATTAAAAGGTATTTTCAATGATACACTGCATATTACGTTATATTATAAGGAATTTTCAATGATACACTGCATATTACGTTATATTGTAAGGTTATTTACAATGAAACACTGCATATTACGTTATATTATAAGGTATTTTCAATGATACACTGGATATTACGCTATATTATAAGGTATTTTCAATGATACACTGCATGTTACGATATATTATAAGGTATTTTCAATGATACACTGCATATTACGTTATATTAGAAGGTATTTTCAATGATACACAGCATATTACGTTATATTATAAGGTATTTTCAAAGATACACTACAAATTACGATATGTTATAAGGTATTTTCAATGATACACTACAAATTACGATATGTTATAAGGTATTTTCAATGATACACTGCATATTACGTTTTATTACATGGTATTTTCAATGATACACTGCATATTACGTTATATTATAAGGAATTTTCAATGATACACTGCATATTACGTTATAGTATAAGGTTATTTACAATGAAACACTGCATATTACGTTATATTATAAGGAATTTTCAATGATAATCTACGATATATTATAAGGTATTTTCAATGATACACTGCATATTACGTTATATTATAAGGTATTTTCAATGATACACTGCATATTACGTTATATTATAATGTATTTTCAATGATACACTGCATATCACGTTATATTATAAGGTATTTTCAATGATACACTGCATATTACGTTATATTATAAGGTATTTTCAATGATACACTGCATATTACGCTATATTATAAGGTATTTTCAATGAAACACTGGATATTACGCTATATTATAAGGTATTTTCAATGATACACTGCATGTTACGATATATTATAAGGTATTTTCAATGATACACTGCATATTACGTTATATTAGAAGGTATTTTCAATGATACACAGCATATTACGTTATATTATAAGGTATTTTCAAAGATACACTACAAATTACGATATGTTATAAGGTATTTTCAATGATACACTGCATATTACGTTATATTACATGGTATTTTCAATGATACACTGCATATTACGTTATATTATAAGGTATTTTCAATGATACACTGCATATTACGATATGTTATAAGGTATTTTCAATGATACACTGTATATTACGTTATATTATAAGGTATTTTCAATGATACACTGCATATTACGTTATATTACATGGTATTTTCAATGATACACTGCATATTACGTTATATTATAAGGTATTTTCAATGATACACTGCAAATTACGATATGTTATAAGGTATTTTCAATGATACACTGCATATTACGTTATATTACATGGTATTTTCAATGATACACTGCATATTACGTTATATTATAAGGTATTTTCAATGATACACTGCATATTACGTTATATTATAATGTATTTTCAATGATACAATGCATATTACGTTTTATTATAATGTATTTTCAATGATACACTGCATATTACGTTATATTATAAGGTATTTTCATTGATACACTGCATATTACGTTATATTATAAGGTATTTTCAATGATACACTGCATATTACGTTATATTATAAGGTATTTTCAATGATACACTGCATATTACGTTATATTATAAGGTATTTTCATTGATACACTGCATATTACGTTATATTATAAGGTATATTCAATGATACACTGCATATTACGTTATATTATAAGGTATTTTCAATGATACACTGCATATTACGTTATACTATAAAGTATTTTCATTGATACACTGCATATTACGTTATATTATAAGGTATTTTCAAAGATACACTACAAATTACGATATGTTATAAGGTATTTTCAATGATACACTGCATATTACGTTATATTACATGGTATTTTCAATGATACACTGCATATTACGTTATATTATAAGGTTATTTGCAATGAAACACTGTATGTTACGTTATATTAAAAGTTATTTTCAATGATACACTGCATATTACGTTATATTATAAGGAATTTTCAATGATACACTGCATATTACGTTATATTATAAGGTTATTTGCAATGAAACACTGTATGTTACGTTATATTAAAAGGTATTTTCAATGATACACTGCATATTACGTTATATTATAATGTATTTTCAATGATACAATGCATATTACGTTATATTACATGGTATTTTCAATGATACACTGCATATTACGTTATATTATAAGGTATTTTCAATGATACACTGCATGTTACGATATATTATAAGGTATTTTCAATGATACACTGTATGTTACGTTATATTAAAAGTTATTTTCAATGATACACTGCATATTACGTTATATTATAAGGAATTTTCAATGATACACTGCATATTACGTTATATTATAAGGTTATTTGCAATGAAACACTGTATGTTACGTTATATTAAAAGGTATTTTCAATGATACACTGCATATTACGTTATATTATAATGTATTTTCAATGATACACTGCATATTACGTTATATTACATGGTATTTTCAATGATACACTGCATATTACGTTATATTATAAGGTATTTTCAATGATACACTGCATGTTACGATATATTATAAGGTATTTTCAATGATACACTGTATATTACGTTATATTATAAGGTATTTTCAATGATACACTGCATATGACGTTATATTATAAGGTATTTTCAATGATACACTGCATATTACGTTATATTATAATGTATTTTCAATGATACAATGCATATTACGTTTTATTATAATGTATTTTCAATGATACACTGCATATTACGTTATATTATAATGTATTTTCAATGATACAATGCATATTACGTTATATTACATGGTATTTTCAATGATACACTGCATATTACGTTATATTGTAAGGTATTTTCAATGATACACTGCATAAAACGATATGTTATAAGGTATTTTCAATGATACAATGCATATTACGTTATATTATAAGGAATTTTCAATGATGCACTGCATATTACGTTATATTATAAGGTTATTTGCAATGAAACACTGTATGTTACGTTATATTAAAAGGTATTTTCAATGATACACTGCATATTACGTTATATTATAAGGAATTTTCAATGATAAACTACGATATATAATAAGGTATTTTCAATGATACACTGCATATTACGTTATATTATAAGGTATTTTCAATGATACACTGCATATTACGCTATATTATAAGGAATTTTCAATGATGCACTGCATATTACGTTATATTATAAGGTTATTTGCAATGAAACACTGTATGTTACGTTATATTAAAAGGTATTTTCAATGATACACTGCATATTACGTTATATTATAAGGAATTTTCAATGATAAACTACGATATATTATAAGGTATTTTCAATGATACACTGCATATTACGTTATATTATAATGTATTTTCAATGATACAATGCATATTACGTTATATTACATGGTATTTTCAATGATACACTGCATATTACGTTATATTATAAGGTATTTTCAATGATACACTGCATGTTACGATATATTATAAGGTATTTTCAATGATACACTGTATATTACGTTATATTATAAGGAATTTTCAATGATAAACTACGATATATTATAAGGTATTTTCAATGATACACTGCATATTACGTTATATTATAATGTATTTTCAATGATACAATGCATATTACGTTATATTACATGGTATTTTCAATGATACAATGCATATTACGTTATATTATAAGGTATTTTCAATGATACACTGCATGTTACGATATATTATAAGGTATTTTCAATGATACACTGTATATTACGTTATATTATAAGGTATTTTCAATGATACACTGCATATGACGTTATATTATAAGGTATTTTCAATGATACACTGCATATTACGTTATATTATAATGTATTTTCAATGATACAATGCATATTACGTTTTATTATAATGTATTTTCAATGATACACTGCATATTACGTTATATTATAAGGTATTTTCATTGATACACTGCATATTACGTTATATTATAAGGTATATTCAATGATACACTGCATATTACGTTATATTATAAGGTATTTTCAATGATACACTGCATATTACGTTATATTATAAGGTATTTTCATTGATACACTGCATATTACGTTATATTATAAGGTATATTCAATGATACACTGCATATTACGTTATATTATAAGGTATTTTCAATGATACACTGCATATTACGTTATACTATAAAGTATTTTCATTGATACACTGCATATTACGTTATATTATAAGGTATTTTCAAAGATACACTACAAATTACGATATGTTATAAGGTATTTTCAATGATACACTGCATATTACGTTATATTACATGGTATTTTCAATGATACACTGCATATTACGTTATATTATAAGGTTATTTGCAATGAAACACTGTATGTTACGTTATATTAAAAGTTATTTTCATTGATACACTGCATATTACGTTATATTATAAGGAAGTTTCAATGATACACTGCATATTACGTTATATTATAAGGTTATTTGCAATGAAACACTGCATATTACGTTATATTATAAGGAATTTTCAATGATAAACTACGATATATTATAAGGTATTTTCAATGATACACTGCATATTACGATATATTATAAGGTATTTTCAATGACACACTGCATATTACGTTATATTATAATGTATTTTCAATGATACACTGCATATTACGTTATATTATAATGTATTTTCAATGATACACTGCATATTACGTTATATTATAAGGTATTTTCAATGATACACTGCATATTACGCTATATTATAAGGTATTTTCAATGATACACTGGATATTACGCTATATTATAAGGTATTTTCAATGATACACTGCATGTTACGATATATTATAAGGTATTTTCAATGATACACTGCATATTACGCTATATTATAAGGTATTTTCAATGATACACTGGATATTACGCTATATTATAAGGTATTTTCAATGATACACTGCATGTTACGATATATTATAAGGTATTTTCAATGATACACTGCATATTACGTTATATTATAAGGAATTTTAAATGATACACTGCATATTACGTTATATTATAATGTATTTTCAATGATACACTGCATATTACGTTATATTATAATGTATTTTCAATGATACACTGCATATTACGTTATATTATAAGGTATTTTCAATGATACACTGTATATTACGCTATATTATAAGGTATTTTCAATGATACACTGGATATTACGCTATATTATAAGGTATTTTCAATGATACACTGCATGTTACGATATATTATAAGGTATTTTCAATGATACACTGCATATTACGTTATATTAGAAGGTATTTTCAATGATACACAGCATATTACGTTATATTAAAAGGTTTTTTCAATGATACACTGCATATTACGATATGTTATAAGGTATTTTCAATGATACACTGGATATTACGCTATATTATAAGGTATTTTCAATGATACACTGCATGTTACGATATATTATAAAGTATTTTCAATGATACACTGCATATTACGTTATATTATAAGGTATTTTCAATGATACACTGCATATTACGTTATATTAGAAGGTATTTTCAATGATACACTGCATATTACGTTATATTATAAGGTTATTTGCAATGAAACCCTGTATGTTACGTTATATTAAAAGGTATTTTCAATGATACACTGCATATTACGTTATATTATTCGGAATTTTCAATGATACACTGCATATTACGTTATATTGTAAGGTTATTTACAATGAAACACTGCATATTACGTTATATTATAAGGTATTTTCAATGATACACTGGATATTACGCTATATTATAAGGTATTTTCAAAGATACACTACAAATTACGATATGTTATAAGGTATTTTCAATGATACACTGCATATTACGTTATATTACATGGTATTTTCAATGATACACTGCATATTACGTTATATTATAAGGTTATTTGCAATGAAACGCTGTATGTTACGTTATATTAAAAGGTATTTTCAATGATACACTGCATATTACGTTATATTATAAGGAATTTTCAATGATACACTGCATATTACGTTATATTATAAGGTTATTTGCAATGAAACCCTGTATGTTACGTTATATTAAAAGGTATTTTCAATGATACACTGCATATTACGTTATATTATAAGGAATTTTCAATGATACACTGCATATTACGTTATATTGTAAGGTTATTTACAATGAAACACTGCATATTACGTTATATTATAAGGTATTTTCAATGATACACTGGATATTACGCTATATTATAAGGTATTTTCAATGATACACTGCATGTTACGATATATTATAAGGTATTTTCAATGATACACTGCATATTACGTTATATTAGAAGGTATTTTCAATGATACACAGCATATTACGTTATATTATAAGGTATTTTCAAAGATACACTACAAATTACGATATGTTATAAGGTATTTTCAATGATACACTGCATATTACGTTATATTATAAGGTATTTTCAATGATACACTGCATATTACGCTATATTATAAGGTATTTTCAATGATACACTGGATATTACGCTATATTATAAGGTATTTTCAATGATACACTGCATGTTACGATATATTATAAGGTATTTTCAATGATACACTGCATATTACGTTATATTAGAAGGTATTTTCAATGATACACTGCATATTACGTTATATTATAATGTATTTTCAATGATACAATGCATATTACGTTATATTACATGGTATTTTCAATGATACACTGCATATTACGTTATATTATAAGGTATTTTCAATGATACACTGCATGTTACGATATATTATAAGGTATTTTCAATGATACACTGTATATTACGTTATATTATAAGGAATTTTCAATGATAAACTACGATATATTATAAGGTATTTTCAATGATACACTGCATATTACGTTATATTATAATGTATTTTCAATGATACAATGCATATTACGTTATATTACATGGTATTTTCAATGATACACTGCATATTACGTTATATTATAAGGTATTTTCAATGATACACTGCATGTTACGATATATTATAAGGTATTTTCAATGATACACTGTATATTACGTTATATTATAAGGTATTTTCAATGATACACTGCATATGACGTTATATTATAAGGTATTTTCAATGATACACTGCATATTACGTTATATTATAATGTATTTTCAATGATACAATGCATATTACGTTATATTATAATGTATTTTCAATGATACACTGCATATTACGTTATATTATAAGGTATTTTCATTGATACACTGCATATTACGTTATATTATAAGGTATATTCAATGATACACTGCATATTACGTTATATTATAAGGTATTTTCAATGATACACTGCATATTACGTTATATTATAAGGTATTTTCATTGATACACTGCATATTACGTTATATTATAAGGTATATTCAATGATACACTGCATATTACGTTATATTATAAGGTATTTTCAATGATACACTGCATATTACGTTATACTATAAAGTATTTTCATTGATACACTGCATATTACGTTATATTATAAGGTATTTTCAAAGATACACTACAAATTACGATATGTTATAAGGTATTTTCAATGATACACTGCATATTACGTTATATTACATGGTATTTTCAATGATACACTGCATATTACGTTATATTATAAGGTTATTTGCAATGAAACACTGTATGTTACGTTATATTAAAAGTTATTTTCAATGATACACTGCATATTACGTTATATTATAAGGAATTTTCAATGATACACTGCATATTACGTTATATTATAAGGTTATTTGCAATGAAACACTGTATGTTACGTTATATTAAAAGGTATTTTCAATGATACACTGCATATTACGTTATATTATAAGGAATTTTCAATGATACACTGCATATTACGTTATATTATAAGGTTATTTGCAATGAAACACTGCATATTACGTTATATTATAAGGAATTTTCAATGATAAACTACGATATATTATAAGGTATTTTCAATGATACACTGCATATTACGATATATTATAAGGTATTTTCAATGATACACTGCATATTACGTTATATTATAATGTATTTTCAATGATACACTGCATATTACGTTATATTATAATGTATTTTCAATGATACACTGCATATTACGTTATATTATAAGGTATTTTCAATGATACACTGCATATTACGCTATATTATAAGGTATTTTCAATGATACACTGGATATTACGCTATATTATAAGGTATTTTCAATGATACACTGCATGTTACGATATATTATAAGGTATTTTCAATGATACACTGCATATTACGTTATATTATAAGGAATTTTAAATGATACACTGCATATTACGTTATATTATAATGTATTTTCAATGATACACTGCATATTACGTTATATTATAATGTATTTTCAATGATACACTGCATATTACGTTATATTATAAGGTATTTTCAATGATACACTGCATATTACGCTATATTATAAGGTATTTTCAATGATACACTGGATATTACGCTATATTATAATGTATTTTCAATGATACACTGCATATTACGTTATATTATAAGGTATTTTCAATGATACACTGCATATTACGCTATATTATAAGGTATTTTCAATGATACACTGCATAATACGTTATATTAGAAGGTATTTTCAATGATACACAGCATATTACGTTATATTAGAAGGTATTTTCAATGATACACTGCATATTACGTTATATTATAAGGAATTTTCAATGATGCACTGCATATTACGTTATATTATAAGGTTATTTGCAATGAAACACTGTATGTTACGTTATATTAAAAGGTATTTTCAATGATACACTGCATATTACGTTATATTATAAGGAATTTTCAATGATACACTGCATATTACGTTATATTATAAGGTTATTTGCAATGAAACACTGCATATTACGTTATATTACATGGTATTTTCAATGATAAACTGCATATTACGTTATATTATAAGGTATTTTCAACGATACACTGCATATTACGATATATTATAAGGTATTTTCAATGATACACTGCATATTACGTTATATTTTAAGGCATTTTCAATGAAACACTGTATATTACGTTATATTATGCGATATTTTCAATGATACACTGCATATTACGTTATATTATATGGTATTTTCAATGATACACTGCATATTACGTTATATGATAAGATATTATTAATGATACACTGCATATTTCGTTATATTAAAAGGTATTTTCAATGATACACTGCATATTACGTTATATTATAAAGTATTTTCAATGAAACACTGTATATTACGTCATATTATGTGATATTTTCAATGATACACTGCATATTACGTTATATTATATGGTATTTTCAATGATACACTGCATATTACGATATATTATAAAGTATTTTCAATGAAACACTGTATATTACGTTATATTATGTGATATTTTCAATGATACACTGCATATTACGTTATATTATAAGGTATTATCAATGATACACTGCATATTACGTTTCATTATAAGGTATTTGCAATGATCAACTACGATATATACTAAGGTATTTTCAATGATACACTGCATATCACGTTATATTATATGGTATTTTCAATGATACACTGCATATTACGTTATATTATAAGGTATTTTCAATGATACACTGCATATTACGTTATATTATAAGGTATTTTCAACGATACACTGCATATTAAGATATATTATAAGGTATTTTCAATGATACACTGCATATTACGTTATATTTTAAGGCATTTTCAATGAAACACTGTATATTACGTTATATTATGCGATATTTTCAATGATACACTGCATATTACGTTATATGATAAGGTATTATTAATGATACACTGCATATTTCGTAATATTAAAAGGTATTTTCAATGATACACTGCATATTACGTTATATTATAAAGTATTTTCAATGAAACACTGTATATTACGTTATATTATGTGATATTTTCAATGATACACTGCATATTACGTTATGTTATATGGTATTTTCAATGATACACTGCATATTACGTTATATTATAAAGTATTTTCAATGAAACACTGTATATTACGTTATATTATGTGATATTTTCAATGATACACTGCATATTACGTTATATTATATGGTATTTTCAATGATACACTGCATATTACGTTATATGATAAGATATTATTAATGATACACTGCATATTTCGTTATATTAAAAGGTATTTTCAATGATACACTGCATATTACGTTATATTATAAAGTATTTTCAATGAAACACTGTATATTACGTCATATTATGTGATATTTTCAATGATACACTGCATATTACGTTATATTATATGGTATTTTCAATGATACACTGCATATTACGATATATTATAAAGTATTTTCAATGAAACACTGTATATTACGTTATATTATGTGATATTTTCAATGATACACTGCATATTACGTTATATTATAAGGTATTATCAATGATACACTGCATATTACGTTTCATTATAAGGTATTTGCAATGATCAACTACGATATATACTAAGGTATTTTCAATGATACACTGCATATCACGTTATATTATATGGTATTTTCAATGATACACTGCATATTACGTTATATTATAAGGTATTTTCAATGATACACTGCATATTACGTTATATTATAAGGTATTTTCAACGATACACTGCATATTAAGATATATTATAAGGTATTTTCAATGATACACTGCATATTACGTTATATTTTAAGGCATTTTCAATGAAACACTGTATATTACGTTATATTATGCGATATTTTCAATGATACACTGCATATTACGTTATATGATAAGGTATTATTAATGATACACTGCATATTTCGTAATATTAAAAGGTATTTTCAATGATACACTGCATATTACGTTATATTATAAAGTATTTTCAATGAAACACTGTATATTACGTTATATTATGTGATATTTTCAATGATACACTGCATATTACGTTATGTTATATGGTATTTTCAATGATACACTGCATATTACGTTATATTATAAAGTATTTTCAATGAAACACTGTATATTACGTTATATTATGTGATATTTTCAATGATACACTGCATATTACGTTATATTATATGGTATTTTCAATGATACACTGCATATTACGTTATATTATGTGATATTTTCAATGATACACTGCATATTACGTTATATTATATGGTATTTTCAATGATACACTGCATATTACGTTATATTATAAGGTATTTTCAACGATACACTGCATATTACGATATATTATAAGGTATTTTCAATGATACACTGCATATTACGTTATATTTTAAGGCATTTTCAATGAAACACTGTATATTACGTTATAGTATGCGATATTTTCAATGATACACTGCATATTACGTTATATTATAAGGTATTTTCAATGATACACTGCATATTACGTTATATGATAAGGTATTGTTAATGATACACTGCATATTACGTTATATTTTAAGGCATTTTCAATGAAACACTGTATATTACGTTATATTATGCGATATTTTCAATGATACACTGCATATTACGTTATATGATAAGGTATTATTAATGATACACTGCATATTTCGTAATATTAAAAGGTATTTTCAATGATACACTGCATATTACGTTATATTATGTGATATTTTCAATGAAACACTGTATATTACGTTATAGTATGCGATATTTTCAATGATACACTGCATATTACGTTATATTATAAGGTATTTTCAATGATACACTGCATATTACGTTATATGATAAGGTATTGTTAATGATACACTGCATATTTCGTTATATTAAAAGGTATTTTCAATGATACACTGCATATTACGTTATATTATAAAGTATTTTCAATGAAACACTGTATATTACGTTATATTATGTGATATTTTCAATGATACACTGCATATTACGTTATGTTATATGGTATTTTCAATGATACACTGCATATTACGTTATATTATAAGGTATTTTCAATGATACACTGCATATTACGCTATATTATAAGGTATTTTCAATGATACACTGGATATTACGCTATATTATAAGGTATTTTCAATGATACACTGCATGTTACGATATATTATAAGGTATTTTCAATGATACACTGTATATTACGTTATATTATAAGGTATTTTCAATGATACACTGCATATGACGTTATATTATAAGGTATTTTCAATGATACACTGCATATTACGTTATATTATAATGTATTTTCAATGATACTATGCATATTACGTTATATTATAATGTATTTTCAATGATACACTGCATATTACGTTATATTATAAGGTATTTTCAATGATACACTGGATATTACGCTATATTATAAGGTATTTTCAATGATACACTGCATATTACGCTATATTATAAGGTATTTTCAATGATACACTGGATATTACGCTATATTATAAGGTATTTTCAATGACACACTGCATATTATGTTATATTATAAGGTATTTTCAATGATACACTGCATATTACGTTATATTATAAGGTATTTTCAATGATACACTGCATGTTACGATATATTATAAGGTATTTTCAATGATACACTGCATATTACGTTATATTATAAGGTATTTTCAATGATACACTGCATAATACGTTATATTAGAAGGAATTTTCAATGATGCACTGCATATTACGTTATATTATAAGGTTATTTGCAATGAAACACTGTATGTTACGTTATATTAAAAGGTATTTTCAATGATACACTGCATATTACGTTATATTATAAGGAATTTTCAATGATACACTGCATATTACGTTATATTATAAGGTTATTTGCAATGAAACACTGCATATTACGTTATATTACATGGTATTTTCAATGATAAACTGCATATTACGTTATATTATAAGGTATGTTCAACGATACACTGCATATTACGATATATTATAAGGTATTTTCAATGATACACTGCATATTACGTTATATTATAAGGTATTTTCAAAGATACACTACAAATTACGATATGTTATAAGGTATTTTCAATGATACACTGCATATTACGTTATATTACATGGTATTTTCAATGATACACTGCATATTACGTTATATTATAAGGTTATTTGCAATGAAACACTGTATGTTACGTTATATTAAAAGGTATTTTCAATGATACACTGCATATTACGTTATAATTTAAGGCATTTTCAATGAAACACTGTATATTACGTTATATTATGCGATATTTTCAATGATACACTGCATATTACGTTATATTATATGGTATTTTCAATGATACACTGCATATTACGTTATATGATAAGGTATTATTAATGATACACTGCATATTTCGTTATATTAAAAGGTATTTTCAATGATACACTGCATATTACGTTATATTATAAAGTATTTTCAATGAAACACTGTATATTACGTTATATTAAGTGATATTTTCAATGATACACTGCATATTACGTTATATTATATGGTATTTTCAATGATACACTGCATATTACGTTTCATTATAAGGTATTTGCAATGATAAACTACGATATATACTAAGGTATTTTCAATGATACACTGCATATCACGTTATATTATATGGTATTTTCAATGATACACTGCATATTACGTTATATTATAAGGTATTTTCAATGATACACTGCATTTTACGTTATATTATAAGGTATTTTCAACGATACTCTGCATATTACGTTATATTATAAGGTATTTTCAATGATACACTGCATAGTACGTTATATTATAAGGTATTTTCAATGATACACTGCATATTACGTTATATTTTAAGGCATTTTCAATGAAACACTGTATATTACGTTATATTATGCGATATTTTCAATGATACACTGCATATTACGTTATATTATAATGTATTTTCAATGATACACTGCATATTACGTTATATTATAAGGTATTTTCAATGATACACTGCATATTACGTTATATGATAAGGTATTATTAATGATACACTGCATATTTCGTTATATTATAAGGTATTTTCAATGATACACTGCATATTACGTTATATTACATGGTATTTTCAATGATACACTGCATATTACGTTATATTACATGGTATTTTCAATGATACACTGAATATTACGTTATATTATAAGGTTATTTGCAATGAAACACTGTATGTTACGTTATATTAAAAGGTATATTCAATGATACACTGCATATTACGTTATATTATAAGGAATTTTCAATGATACACTGCATATTACGTTATATTATAAGGTTATTTGCAATGAAACCCTGTATGTTACGTTATATTAAAAGGTATTTTCAATGATACACTGCATATTACGTTATATTATAAGGTTATTTACAATGAAACACTGCATATTACGTTATATTATAAGGAATTTTCAATGATAAACTACGATATATTATAAGGTATTTTCAATGATACACTGCATATTACGTTATATTATAAGGTATTTTCAATGATACACTGCATATTACGTTATATTATAATTTATTTTCAATGATACACTGCATATTACGTTATATTATAATGTATTTTCAATGATACACTGCATATTACGTTATATTATACGGTATTTTCAATGATACACTGCATATTACGCTATATTATAAGGTATTTTCAATGATACACTGGATATTACGCTATATTATAAGGTATTTTCAATGATACACTGCATGTTACGATATATTATAAGGTATTTTCAATGATACACTGTATATTTCGTTATATTATAAGGTATTTTCAATGATACACTGCATATTACGTTATATTATAAGGTATTTTCAATGATACACTGCATATTACGTTATATTATAATGTATTTTCAACGATACACTGCATATTACGTTATATTATAAGGTATTTTCAACGATACACTGCATATTAAGATATATTATAAGGTATTTTCAATGATACACTGCATATTACGTTATATTTTGAGGCATTTTCAATGAAACACTGTATATTACGTTATATTATAAAGTATTTTCAATGAAACACTGTATATTACGTTATATTATGTGATATTTTCAATGATACACTGCATATTACGTTATGTTATATGGTATTTTCAATGATACACTGCATATTACGTTATATTATAAAGTATTTTCAATGAAACACTGTATATTACGTTATATTATGTGATATTTTCAATGATACACTGCATATTACGTTATATTATATGGTATTTTCAATGATACACTGCATATTACGTTATATTATGTGATATTTTCAATGATACACTGCATATTGCGTTACATTATATGGTATTTTCAATGATACACTGCATATTACGTTATATTATAAGGTATTTTCAACGATACACTGCATATTACGATATATTATAAGGTATTTTCAATGATACACTGCATATTACGTTATATTTTAAGGCATTTTCAATGAAACACTGTATATTACGTTATAGTATGCGATATTTTCAATGATACACTGCATATTACGTTATATTATAAGGTATTTTCAATGATACACTGCATATTACGTTATATGATAAGGTATTGTTAATGATACACTGCATATTTCGTTATATTAAAAGGTATTTTCAATGATACACTGCATATTACGTTATATTATAAAGTATTTTCAATGAAACACTGTATATTACGTTATATTATGTGATATTTTCAATGATACACTGCATATTACGTTATGTTATATGGTATTTTCAATGATACACTGCATATTACGTTATATTATAAGGTATTTTCAATGATACACTGCATATTACGCTATATTATAAGGTATTTTCAATGATACACTGGATATTACGCTATATTATAAGGTATTTTCAATGATACACTGCATATTACGTTATATTATAATGTATTTTCAATGATACTATGCATATTACGTTATATTATAATGTATTTTCAATGATACACTGCATATTACGTTATATTATAAGGTATTTTCAATGATACACTGGATATTACGCTATATTATAAGGTATTTTCAATGATACACTGCATATTACGCTATATTATAAGGTATTTTCAATGATACACTGGATATTACGCTATATTATAAGGTATTTTCAATGACACACTGCATATTATGTTATATTATAAGGTATTTTCAATGATACACTGCATATTACGTTATATTATAAGGTATTTTCAATGATACACTGCATGTTACGATATATTATAAGGTATTTTCAATGATACACTGCATATTACGTTATATTATAAGGTATTTTCAATGATACACTGCATAATACGTTATATTAGAAGGAATTTTCAATGATGCACTGCATATTACGTTATATTATAAGGTTATTTGCAATGAAACACTGTATGTTACGTTATATTAAAAGGTATTTTCAATGATACACTGCATATTACGTTATATTATAAGGAATTTTCAATGATACACTGCATATTACGTTATATTATAAGGTTATTTGCAATGAAACACTGCATATTACGTTATATTACATGGTATTTTCAATGATAAACTGCATATTACGTTATATTATAAGGTATGTTCAACGATACACTGCATATTACGATATATTATAAGGTATTTTCAATGATACACTGCATATTACGTTATATTATAAGGAATTTTCAATGATACACTGCATATTACGTTATATTATAAGGTTATTTGCAATGAAACACTGCATATTACGTTATATTACATGGTATTTTCAATGATAAACTGCATATTACGTTATATTATAAGGTATGTTCAACGATACACTGCATATTACGATATATTATAAGGTATTTTCAATGATACACTGCATATTACGTTATATTTTAAGGCATTTTCAATGAAACACTGTATATTACGTTATATTATGCGATATTTTCAATGATACACTGCATATTACGTTATATTATATGGTATTTTCAATGATACACTGCATATTACGTTATATGATAAGGTATTATTAATGATACACTGCATATTTCGTTATATTAAAAGGTATTTTCAATGATACACTGCATATTACGTTATATTATAAAGTATTTTCAATGAAACACTGTATATTACGTTATATTAAGTGATATTTTCAATGATACACTGCATATTACGTTATATTATATGGTATTTTCAATGATACACTGCATATAACGTTTCATTATAAGGTATTTGCAATGATAAACTACGATATATACTAAGGTATTTTCAATGATACACTGCATATTATGTTATATTATAAGGTATTTTCAATGGTACACTACAAATTACGATTTATTATAAAGTATTTTCAATGATACACTGCATATCACGTTATATTATATGGTATTTTCAATGATACACTGCATATTACGTTATATTATAAGGTATTTTCAATGATACACTGCATTTTACGTTATATTATAAGGTATTTTCAACGATACACTGCATATTAAGATATATTATAAGGTATTTTCAATGATACACTGCATATTACGTTATATTTTAAGGCATTTTCAATGAAACACTGTATATTACGTTATATTATGCGATATTTTCAATGATACACTGCATATTACGTTATATTATAAGGTATTTTCAATGATACACTGCATATTACGTTATATGATAAGGTATTATTAATGATACACTGCATATTTCGTTATATTATAAGGTATTTTCAATGATACACTGCATATTACGTTATATTATAAGGTATTTCCAATGATACACTGCATATTACGTTATATTATAAGGCATTTTCAATGATACACTGCATATTACGTTATATTATAAGGCATTTTCAATGATTAAATACACATTGCGACATATTATAAGGTATTTTCAATGATACTCTGCATATGACGTTATATTATAAGGTATTTTCAATGATACACTGCATATTACGTTATATTATAAGGTATTTTCAATGATACACTGCATATTACGTTATATTATAAGGAATTTTCAATGATACACTGCATATTTCGTTATATTAAAAGGTATTTTCAATGATACACTGCATAATACGTTATATTATAAAGTATTTTCAATGAAACACTGTATATTACGTTATATTATAAGGTATTTTCAATGATACACTGCATATTACGTTATATTATAAGGTATTTTCAATAATACACTGTGTATTACGTTATATTATAAGGTATTTTCAATGATACACTACAAATTACGATATATTATAAGGTATTTTCAATGATACTCTGCATATTACGTTATATTATAAGGTATTTTCAATGATACACTGCATATTACGTTATATTATAAGGTATTTTCAATGATACACTGCATATTACGTTATATTTTAAGGCATTTTCAATGAAACACTGTATATTACGTTATATTATGCGATATTTTCAATGATACACTGCATATTACGTTATATTATAATGTATTTTCAATGATACACTGCATATTACGTTATATTATAATGTATTTTCAATGATACACTGCATATTACGTTATATTATAAGGTATTTTCAATGATACACTGCATAATACGTTATATTAGAAGGTATTTTCAATGATACACAGCATATTACGTTATATTAGAAGGTATTTTCAATGATACACTGCATATTACGTTATATTATAAGGTATTTTCAAAGATACACTACAAATTACGATATGTTATAAGGTATTTTCAATGATACACTGCATATTACGTTATATTACATGGTATTTTCAATGATACACTGCATATTACGTTATATTACATGGTATTTTCAATGATACACTGAATATTACGTTATATTATAAGGTTATTTGCAATGAAACACTGTATGTTACGTTATATTAAAAGGTATTTTCAATGATACACTGCATATTACGTTATATTATAAGGAATTTTCAATGATACACTGCATATTACGTTATATTATAAGGTTATTTGCAATGAAACCCTGTATATTACGTTATATTATGCGATATTTTCAATGATACACTGCATATTACGTTATATTATAATGTATTTTCAATGATACACTGCATATTACGTTATATTATAATGTATTTTCAATGATACACTGCATATTACGTTATATTATAAGGTATTTTCAAAGATACACTACAAATTACGATATGTTATAAGGTATTTTCAATGATACACTGAATATTACGTTATATTATAAGGTTATTTGCAATGAAACACTGTATGTTACGTTATATTAAAAGGTATTTTCAATGATACACTGCATATTACGTTATATTATAAGGAATTTTCAATGATACACTGCATATTACGTTATATTATAAGGTTATTTGCAATGAAACCCTGTATGTTACGTTATATTAAAAGGTATTTTCAATGATACACTGCATATTACGTTATATTATAAGGTTATTTACAATGAAACACTGCATATTACGTTATATTATAAGGAATTTTCAATGATAAACTACGATATATTATAAGGTATTTTCAATGATACACTGCATATTACGTTATATTATAAGGTATTTTCAATGATACACTGCATATTACGTTATATTATAATTTATTTTCAATGATACACTGCATATTACGTTATATTATAATGTATTTTCAATGATACACTGCATATTACGTTATATTATACGGTATTTTCAATGATACACTGCATATTACGCTATATTATAAGGTATTTTCAATGATACACTGGATATTACGCTATATTATAAGGTATTTTCAATGACACACTGCATATTATGTTATATTATAAGGTATTTTCAATGATACACTGCATATTACGTTATATTATAAGGTATTTTCAATGATACACTGCATATTACGTTATATTATAAGGTATTTTCAAAGATACACTACAAATTACGATATGTTATAAGGTATTTTCAATGATACACTGCATATTACGTTATATTACATGGTATTTTCAATGATACACTGCATATTACGTTATATTATAAGGTTATTTGCAATGAAACACTGTATGTTACATTATATTAAAAGGTATTTTCAATGATACACTGCATATTACGTTATATTATAAGGAATTTTCAATGATACACTGCATATTACGTTATATTATAAGGTTATTTGCAATGAAACCCTGTATGTTACGTTATATTAAAAGGTATTTTCAATGATACACTGCATATTACGTTATATTATAAGGAATTTTCAATGATACACTGCATATTACGTTATATTATAAGGTTATTTACAATGAAACACTGCATATTACGGTATATTATAAGGAATTTTCAATGATAAACTACGATATATTATAAGGTATTTTCAATGATACACTGCATATTACGTTATATTATAAGGTATTTTCAATGATACACTGCATATTACGTTATATTATAATGTATTTTCAATGATACACTGCATATTACGCTATATTATAAGGTATTTTCAATGATACACTGGATATTACGTTATATTAGAAGGTATTTTCAATGATACACAGCATATTACGTTATATTATAAGGTATTTTCAAAGATACACTACAAATTACGATATGTTATAAGGTATTTTCAATGATACACTGCATATTACGTTATATTACATGGTATTTTCAATGATACACTGCATATTACGTTATATTATAAGGTATTTTCAATGATACACTGCATATTACGTTATATTATAAGGTATTTTCAACGATACACTGCATATTACGATATATTATAAGGTATTTTCAATGATACACTGCATATTACGTTATATTTTAAGGCATTTTCAATGAAACACTGTATATTACGTTATATTATGCGATATTTTCAATGATACACTGCATATTACGTTATATTATAAGGTATTTTCAATGATACACTGCATATTACGTTATATTAGAAGGTATTTTCAATGATACACTGCATATTACGTTATATTATAAAGTATTTTCAATGAAACACTGTATATTACGTTATATTATGTGATATTTTCAATGATACACTGCATATTACGTTATATTATATGGTATTTTCAATGATACACTGCATATTACGTTATATTATAAGGTATTTTCAATGATACACTGCATATTACGATATATTATAAGGTATTTTCAATGATACACTGCATATTACGTTATATTTTAAGGCATTTTCAATGAAACACTGTATATTACGTTATAGTATGCGATATTTTCAATGATACACTGCATATTACGTTATATTATAAGGTATTTTCAATGATACACTGCATATTACGTTATATGATAAGGTATTATTAATGATACACTGCATATTTCGTTATATTAAAAGGTATTTTCAATGATACACTGCATATTACGTTATATTATAAGGTTATTTACAATGAAACACTGCATATTACGTTATATTATAAGGAATTTTCAATGATAAACTACGATATATTATAAGGTATTTTCAATGATACACTGCATATTACGTTATATTATAAGGTATTTTCAATGATACACTGCATATTACGTTATATTATAATTTATTTTCAATGATACACTGCATATTACGTTATATTATAATGTATTTTCAATGATACACTGCATATTACGTTATATTATAAGGTATTTTCAATGATACACTGCATATTACGCTATATTATAAGGTATTTTCAATGATACACTGGATATTACGCTATATTATAAGGTATTTTCAATGACACACTGCATATTATGTTATATTATAAGGTATTTTCAATGATAAACTGCATATTACGTTATATTATAAGGTATTTTCAATGATACACTGCATATTACGTTATATTAGAAGGTATTTTCAATGATACACTGCATATTACGTTATATTATAAGGTATTTTCAATGATACACTGCATATTACGTTATATTATAAGGTATTTTCAAAGATACACTACAAATTACGATATGTTATAAGGTATTTTCAATGATACACTGCATATTACGTTATATTACATGGTATTTTCAATGATACACTGCATATTACGTTATATTATAAGGTTATTTGCAATGAAACTCTGTATGTTACGTTATATTAAAAGGTATTTTCAATGATACACTGCATATTACGTTATATTATAAGGAATTTTCAATGATACACTGCATATTACGTTATATTATAAGGTTATTTGCAATGAAACACTGTATGTTACGTTATATTAAAAGGTATTTTCAATGATACACTGCATATTACGTTATATTATAAGGAATTTTCAATGATAAACTGCATATTACGTTATATTATAAGGTTATTTGCAATGAAACACTGCATATTACGTTATATTATAAGGAATTGTCAATGATACACTGCATATTACGTTATATTATAAGGAATTTTCAATGATACACTGCATATTACGTTATATTATAAGGTTATTTACAATGAAACACTGCATATTACGGTATATTATAAGGAATTTTCAATGATAAACTACGATATATTATAAGGTATTTTCAATGATACACTGCATATTACGTTATATTATAAGGTATTTTCAATGATACACTGCATATTACGTTATATTATAATGTATTTTCAATGATACACTGCATATTACGCTATATTATAAGGTATTTTCAATGATACACTGGATATTACGCTATATTATAAGGTATTTTCAATGATACACTGCATGTTACGATATATTATAAGGTATTTTCAATGATACACTGCATATTACGTTATATTATAATGTATTTTCAATGATACACTGCATATTACGCTATATTATAAGGTATTTTCAATGATACACTGGATATTACGTTATATTAGAAGGTATTTTCAATGATACACAGCATATTACGTTATATTATAAGGTATTTTCAAAGATACACTACAAATTACGATATGTTATAAGGTATTTTCAATGATACACTGCATATTACGTTATATTACATGGTATTTTCAATGATACACTGCATATTACGTTATATTATAAGGTATTTTCAATGATACACTGCATATTACGTTATATTATAAGGTATTTTCAACGATACACTGCATATTACGATATATTATAAGGTATTTTCAATGATACACTGCATATTACGTTATATTTTAAGGCATTTTCAATGAAACACTGTATATTACGTTATATTATGCGATATTTTCAATGATACACTGCATATTACGTTATATTATAAGGTATTTTCAATGATACACTGCATATTACGTTATATTATAAGGTATTTTCAATGATACACTGCATATTACGTTATATTATAAAGTATTTTCAATGAAACACTGTATATTACGTTATATTATGTGATATTTTCAATGATACACTGCATATTACGTTATATTATATGGTATTTTCAATGATACACTGCATATTACGTTATATTATAAGGTATTTTCTATGATACACTGCATATTACGATATATTATAAGGTATTTTCAATGATACACTGCATATTACGTTATATTTTAAGGCATTTTCAATGAAACACTGTATATTACGTTATATTATGCGATATTTTCAATGATACACTGCATATTACGTTATATTATAAGGTATTTTCAATGATACACTGCATATTACGTTATATGATAAGGTATTATTAATGATACACTGCATATTTCGTTATATTAAAAGGTATTTTCAATGATACACTGCATATTACGTTATATTATAAGGTTATTTACAATGAAACACTGCATATTACGTTATATTATAAGGAATTTTCAATGATAAACTACGATATATTATAAGGTATTTTCAATGATACACTGCATATTACGTTATATTATAAGGTATTTTCAATGATACACTGCATATTACGTTATATTATAATTTATTTTCAATGATACACTGCATATTACGTTATATTATAATGTATTTTCAATGATACACTGCATATTACGTTATATTATACGGTATTTTCAATGATACACTGCATATTACGATATATTATAAGGTATTTTCAATGATACACTGGATATTACGCTATATTATAAGGTATTTTCAATGACACACTGCTTATTATGTTATATTATAAGGTATTTTCAATGATAAACTGCATATTACGTTATATTATAAGGTATTTTCAATGATACACTGCATATTACGTTATATTAGAAGGTATTTTCAATGATACACAGCATATTACGTTATATTATAAGGTATTTTCAATGATACACTGCATATTACGTTATATTATAAGGTATTTTCAAAGATACACTACAAATTACGATATGTTATAAGGTATTTTCAATGATACACTGCATATTACGTTATATTACATGGTATTTTCAATGATACACTGCATATTACGTTATATTATAAGGTTATTTGCAATGAAACTCTGTATGTTACGTTATATTAAAAGGTATTTTCAATGATACACTGCATATTACGTTATATTATAAGGAATTTTCAATGATACACTGCATATTACGTTATATTATAAGGTTATTTGCAATGAAACACTGTATGTTACGTTATATTAAAAGGTATTTTCAATGATACACTGCATATTACGTTATATTATAAGGAATTTTCAATGATAAACTGCATATTACGTTATATTATAAGGTTATTTGCAATGAAACACTGCATATTACGTTATATTATAAGGAATTTTCAATGATACACTGCATATTACGTTATATTATAAGGAATTTTCAATGATACACTGCATATTACGTTATATTATAAGGTTATTTACAATGAAACACTGCATATTACGGTATATTATAAGGAATTTTCAATGATAAACTACGATATATTATAAGGTATTTTCAATGATACACTGCATATTACGTTATATTATAAGGTATTTTCAATGATACACTGCATATTACGTTATATTATAATGTATTTTCAATGATACTCTGCATATTACGCTATATTATAAGGTATTTTCAATGATACACTGGATATTACGCTATATTATAAGGTATTTTCAATGATACACTGCATGTTACGATATATTATAAGGTATTTTCAATGATACACTGCATATTACGTTATATTAGAAGGTATTTTCAATGATACACAGCATATTACGTTATATTATAAGGTATTTTCAAAGATACACTACAAATTACGATATGTTATAAGGTATTTTCAATGATACACTGCATATTACGTTATATTACATGGTATTTTCAATGATACACTGCATATTACGTTATATTATAAGGTATTTTCAATGATACACTGCATATTACGTTATATTATAAGGTATTTTCAACGATACACTGCATATTACGATATATTATAAGGTATTTTCAATGATACACTGCATATTACGTTATATTTTAAGGCATTTTCAATGAAACACTGTATATTACGTTATAGTATGCGATATTTTCAATGATACACTGCATATTACGTTATATTATAAGGTATTTTCAATGATACACTGCATATTACGTTATATTAGAAGGTATTTTCAATGATACACTGCATATTACGTTATATTATAAAGTATTTTCAATGAAACACTGTATATTACGTTATATTATGTGATATTTTCAATGATACACTGCATATTACGTTATGTTATATGGTATTTTCAATGATACACTGCATATTACGTTATATTATAAGGTATTTTCAATGATACACTGCATATTACGTTATATTATAAGGTTATTTGCAATGAAACACTGTATGTTACGTTATATTAAAAGGTATTTTCAATGATACACTGCATATTACGTTATATTATAAGGAATTTTCAATGATACACTGCATATTACGTTATATTATAAGGTTATTTGCAATGAAACACTGCATATTACGTTATATTATAAGGAATTTTCAATGATAAACTACGATATATTATAAGGTATTTTCAATGATACACTGCATATTACGATATATTATAAGGTATTTTCAATGATACACTGCATATTACGTTATATTTTAAGGCATTTTCAATGAAACACTGTATATTACGTTATAGTATGCGATATTTTCAATGATACACTGCATATTACGTTATATTATAAGGTATTTTCAATGATACACTGCATATTACGTTATATGATAAGGTATTATTAATGATACACTGCATATTTCGTTATATTAAAAGGTATTTTCAATGATACACTGCATATTACGTTATATTATAAGGTTATTTACAATGAAACACTGCATATTACGTTATATTATAAGGAATTTTCAATGATAAACTACGATATATTATAAGGTATTTTCAATGATACACTGCATATTACGTTATATTATAAGGTATTTTCAATGATACACTGCATATTACGTTATATTATAATTTATTTTCAATGATACACTGCATATTACGTTATATTATAATGTATTTTCAATGATACACTGCATATTACGTTATATTATACGGTATTTTCAATGATACACTGCATATTACGCTATATTATAAGGTATTTTCAATGATACACTGGATATTACGCTATATTATAAGGTATTTTCAATGACACACTGCATATTATGTTATATTATAAGGTATTTTCAATGATACACTGCATATTACGTTATATTATAAGGTATTTTCAATGATACACTGCATATTACGTTATATTAGAAGGTATTTTCAATGATACACAGCATATTACGTTATATTATAAGGTATTTTCAATGATACACTGCATATTACGTTATATTATAAGGTATTTTCAAAGATACACTACAAATTACGATATGTTATAAGGTATTTTCAATGATACACTGCATATTACGTTATATTACATGGTATTTTCAATGATACACTGCATATTACGTTATATTATAAGGTTATTTGCAATGAAACTCTGTATGTTACGTTATATTAAAAGGTATTTTCAATGATACACTGCATATTACGTTATATTATAAGGAATTTTCAATGATACACTGCATATTACGTTATATTATAAGGTTATTTGCAATGAAACACTGTATGTTACGTTATATTAAAAGGTATTTTCAATGATACACTGCATATTACGTTATATTATAAGGAATTTTCAATGATAAACTGCATATTACGTTATATTATAAGGTTATTTGCAATGAAACACTGCATATTACGTTATATTATAAGGAATTTTCAATGATACACTGCATATTACGCTATATTATAAGGTATTTTCAATGATACACTGGATATTACGCTATATTATAAGGTATTTTCAATGATACACTGCATGTTACGATATATTATAAGGTATTTTCAATGATACACTGCATATTACGTTATATTATAAGGTATTTTCAATGATACACTGCATAATACGTTATATTAGAAGGTATTTTCAATGATACACAGCATATTACGGTATATTATAAGGTATTTTCAATGATACACTGCATATTACGTTATATTATAAGGTATTTTCAAAGATACACTACAAATTACGATATGTTATAAGGTATTTTCAATGATACACTGCATATTACGTTATATTACATGGTATTTTCAATGATACACTGCATATTACGTTATATTATAAGGTTATTAGCAATGAAACACTGTATGTTACGTTATATTAAAAGGTATTTTCAATGATACACTGCATATTACGTTATATTATAAGGAATTTTCAATGATACACTGCATATTACGTTATATTATAAGGTTATTTGCAATGAAACCCTGTATGTTACGTTATATTAAAAGGTATTTTCAATGATACACTGCATATTACGTTATATTATAAGGAATTTTCAATGATACACTGCATATTACGTTATATTATAAGGTTATTTACAATGAAACACTGCATATTACGGTATATTATAAGGAATTTTCAATGATAAACTACGATATATTATAAGGTATTTTCAATGATACACTGCATATTACGTTATATTATAAGGTATTTTCAATGATACACTGCATATTACGTTATATTATAATGTATTTTCAATGATACACTGCATATTACGCTATATTATAAGGTATTTTCAATGATACACTGGATAATATGCTATATTATAAGGTATTTTCAATGATACACTGCATGTTACGATATATTATAAGGTATTTTCAATGATACACTGCATATTACGTTATATTAGAAGGTATTTTCAATGATACACAGCATATTACGTTATATTATAAGGTATTTTCAAAGATACACTACAAATTACGATATGTTATAAGGTATTTTCAATGATACACTGCATATTACGTTATATTACATGGTATTTTCAATGATACACTGCATATTACGTTATATTATAAGGTATTTTCAATGATACACTGCATATTACGTTATATTATAAGGTATTTTCAACGATACACTGCATATTACGATATATTATAAGGTATTTTCAATGATACACTGCATATTACGTTATATTTTAAGGCATTTTCAATGAAACACTGTATATTACGTTATAGTATGCGATATTTTCAATGATACACTGCATATTACGTTATATTATAAGGTATTTTCAATGATACACTGCATATTACGTTATATTAGAAGGTATTTTCAATGATACACTGCATATTACGTTATATTATAAAGTATTTTCAATGAAACACTGTATATTACGTTATATTATGTGATATTTTCAATGATACACTGCATATTACGTTATATTATATGGTATTTTCAATGATACACTGCATATTACGTTATATTATAAGGTATTTTCAACGATACACTGCATATTACGGTATATTATAAGGTATTTTCAATGATACACTGCATATTACGTTATATTATAAGGTATTTTCAAAGATACACTACAAATTACGATATGTTATAAGGTATTTTCAATGATACACTGCATATTACGTTATATTACATGGTATTTTCAATGATACACTGCATATTACGTTATATTATAAGGTTATTAGCAATGAAACACTGTATGTTACGTTATATTAAAAGGTATTTTCAATGATACACTGCATATTACGTTATATTATAAGGAATTTTCAATGATACACTGCATATTACGTTATATTATAAGGTTATTTGCAATGAAACCCTGTATGTTACGTTATATTAAAAGGTATTTTCAATGATACACTGCATATTACGTTATATTATAAGGAATTTTCAATGATACACTGCATATTACGTTATATTATAAGGTTATTTACAATGAAACACTGCATATTACGGTATATTATAAGGAATTTTCAATGATAAACTACGATATATTATAAGGTATTTTCAATGATACACTGCATATTACGTTATATTATAAGGTATTTTCAATGATACACTGCATATTACGTTATATTATAATGTATTTTCAATGATACACTGCATATTACGCTATATTATAAGGTATTTTCAATGATACACTGGATAATATGCTATATTATAAGGTATTTTCAATGATACACTGCATGTTACGATATATTATAAGGTATTTTCAATGATACACTGCATATTACGTTATATTAGAAGGTATTTTCAATGATACACAGCATATTACGTTATATTATAAGGTATTTTCAAAGATACACTACAAATTACGATATGTTATAAGGTATTTTCAATGATACACTGCATATTACGTTATATTACATGGTATTTTCAATGATACACTGCATATTACGTTATATTATAAGGTATTTTCAATGATACACTGCATATTACGTTATATTATAAGGTATTTTCAACGATACACTGCATATTACGATATATTATAAGGTATTTTCAATGATACACTGCATATTACGTTATATTTTAAGGCATTTTCAATGAAACACTGTATATTACGTTATAGTATGCGATATTTTCAATGATACACTGCATATTACGTTATATTATAAGGTATTTTCAATGATACACTGCATATTACGTTATATTAGAAGGTATTTTCAATGATACACTGCATATTACGTTATATTATAAAGTATTTTCAATGAAACACTGTATATTACGTTATATTATGTGATATTTTCAATGATACACTGCATATTACGTTATATTATATGGTATTTTCAATGATACACTGCATATTACGTTATATTATAAGGTATTTTCAACGATACACTGCATATTACGATATATTATAAGGTATTTTCAATGATACACTGCATATTACGTTATATTATAAAGTATTTTCAATGAAACACTGTATATTACGTTATATTATGTGATATTTTCAATGATACACTGCATATTACGTTATATTATATGGTATTTTCAATGATACACTGCATATTACGTTATATGATAAGGTATTATTAATGATACACTGCATATTACGTTATATTATAAAGTATTTTCAATGAAACACTGTATATTACGTTATATTATGTGATATTTTCAATGATACAACTGCATATTACGTTATGTTATATGGTATTTTCAATGATACACTGCATATTACGTTATATTATAAGGTTATTTGCAATGAAACCCTGTATGTTACGTTATATTAAAAGGTATTTTCAATGATACACTGCATATTACGTTATATTATAAGGAATTTTCAATGATACACTGCATATTACGTTATATTATAAGGTTATTTACAATGAAACACTGCATATTACGGTATATTATAAGGAATTTTCAATGATAAACTACGATATATTATAAGGTATTTTCAATGATACACTGCATATTACGTTATATTATAAGGTATTTTCAATGATACACTGCATATTACGTTATATTATAATGTATTTTCAATGATACTCTGCATATTACGCTATATTATAAGGTATTTTCAATGATACACTGCATGTTACGATATATTATAAGGTATTTTCAATGATACACTGCATATTACGTTATATTAGAAGGTATTTTCAATGATACACAGCATATTACGTTATATTATAAGGTATTTTCAAAGATACACTACAAATTACGATATGTTATAAGGTATTTTCAATGATACACTGCATATTACGTTTTATTACATGGTATTTTCAATGATACACTGCATATTACGTTATATTATAAGGTATTTTCAATGATACACTGCATATTACGTTATATTATAAGGTATTTTCAACGATACACTGCATATTACGATATATTATAAGGTATTTTCAATGATACACTGCATATTACGTTATATTTTAAGGCATTTTCAATGAAACACTGTATATTACGTTATAGTATGCGATATTTTCAATGATACACTGCATATTACGTTATATTATAAGGTATTTTCAATGATACACTGCATATTACGTTATATTAGAAGGTATTTTCAATGATACACTGCATATTACGTTATATTATAAAGTATTTTCAATGAAACACTGTATATTACGTTATATTATGTGATATTTTCTATGATACACTGCATATTACGTTATATTATATGGTATTTTCAATGATACACTGCATATTACGTTATATTATAAGGTATTTTCAACGATACACTGCATATTACGATATATTATAAGGTATTTTCAATGATACACTGCATATTACGTTATATTTTAAGGCATTTTCAATGAAACACTGTATATTACGTTATAGTATGCGATATTTTCAATGATACACTGCATATTACGTTATATTATAAGGTATTTTCAATGATACACTGCATATTACGTTATATGATAAGGTATTATTAATGATACACTGCATATTTCGTTATATTAAAAGGTATTTTCAATGATACACTGCATATTACGTTATATTATAAAGTATTTTCAATGAAACACTGTATATTACGTTATATTATGTGATATTTTCAATGATACACTGCATATTACGTTATGTTATATGGTATTTTCAATGATACACTGCATATTACGTTATATTATAAGGAATTTTCAATGATACACTGCATATTACGTTATATTATAAGGTTATTTGCAATGAAACACTGTATGTTACGTTATATTAAAAGGTATTTTCAATGATACACTGCATATTACGTTATATTATAAGGAATTTTCAATGATACACTGCATATTACGTTATATTATAAGGTTATTTGCAATGAAACACTGCATATTACGTTATATTATAAGGAATTTTCAATGATAAACTACGATATATTATAAGGTATTTTCAATGATACACTGCATATTACGATATATTATAAGGTATTTTCAATGATACACTGCATAATACGTTATATTATAATGTATTTTCAATGATACACTGCATATTACGTTATATTATAATGTATTTTCAATGATACACTGCATATTACGTTATATTATAAGGTATTTTCAATGATACACTGCATATTACGCTATATTATAAGGTATTTTCAATGATACACTGGATATTACGCTATATTATAAGGTATTTTCAATGATACACTGCATATTACGATATATTATAAGGTATTTTCAATGATACACTGCATATTACGTTATATTATAAGGTATTTTCAATGATACACTGCATAATTCGTTATATTAGAAGGTATTTTCAATGATACACAGCATATTACGGTATATTATAAGGTATTTTCAATGATACACTGCATATTACGTTATATTATAAGGTATTTTCAAAGATACACTACAAATTACGATATGTTATAATGTATTTTCAATGATACACTGCATATTACGTTATATTACATGGTATTTTCAATGATACACTGCATATTACGTTATATTATAAGGTTATTTGCAATGAAACACTGTATGTTACGTTATATTAAAAGGTATTTTCAATGATACACTGCATATTACGTTATATTATAAGGAATTTTCAATGATACACTGCATATTACGTTATATTATAAGGTTATTTGCAATGAAACCCTGTATGTTACGTTATATTAAAAGGTATTTTCAATGATACACTGCATATTACGTTATATTATAAGGAATTTTCAATGATACACTGCATATTACGTTATATTATAAGGTTATTTACAATGAAACACTGCATATTACGGTATATTATAAGGAATTTTCAATGATAAACTACGATATATTATAAGGTATTTTCAATGATACACTGCATATTACGATATATTATAAGGTATTTTCAATGATACACTGCATATTACGTTATATTATAATGTATTTTCAATGATACACTGCATATTACGCTATATTATAAGGTATTTTCAATGATACACTGGATATTACGCTATATTATAAGGTATTTTCAATGATACACTGCATATTACGATATATTATAAGGTATTTTCAATGATACACTGCATATTACGTTATATTAGAAGGTATTTTCAATGATACACAGCATATTACGTTATATTATAAGGTATTTTCAAAGATACACTACAAATTACGATATGTTATAAGGTATTTTCAATGATACACTGCATATTACGTTATATTACATGGTATTTTCAATGATACACTGCATATTACGTTATATTATAAGGTTATTTGCAATGAAACACTGCATATTACGTTATATTACAAGGTATTTTCAATGATAAACTGCATATTACGTTATATTATAAGGTATGTTCAACGATACACTGCATATTACGATATATTATAAGGTATTTTCAATGATACACTGCATATTACGCTATATTATAAGGTATTTTCAATGATTCACTGGATATTACGCTATATTATAAGGTATTTTCAATGACACACTGCATATTATGTTATATTATAAGGTATTTTCAATGATACACTGTATATTACGTTATAGTATGCGATATTTTCAATGATACACTGCATATTACGTTATATTATAAGGTATTTTCAATGATACACTGCATATTACGTTATATTAGAAGGTATTTTCAATGATACACTGCATATTACGTTATATTATAAAGTATTTTCAATGAAACACTGTATATTACGTTATATTATGTGATATTTTCTATGATACACTGCATATTACGTTATATTATATGGTATTTTCAATGATACACTGCATATTACGTTATATTATAAGGTATTTTCAACGATACACTGCATATTACGATATATTATAAGGTATTTTCAATGATACACTGCATATTACGTTATATTTTAAGGCATTTTCAATGAAACACTGTATATTACGTTATAGTATGCGATATTTTCAATGATACACTGCATATTACGTTATATTATAAGGTATTTTCAATGATACACTGCATATTACGTTATATGATAAGGTATTATTAATGATACACTGCATATTTCGTTATATTAAAAGGTATTTTCAATGATACACTGCATATTACGTTATATTATAAAGTATTTTCAATGAAACACTGTATATTACGTTATATTATGTGATATTTTCAATGATACACTGCATATTACGTTATGTTATATGGTATTTTCAATGATACACTGCATATTACGTTATATTATAAGGAATTTTCAATGATACACTGCATATTACGTTATATTATAAGGTTATTTGCAATGAAACACTGTATGTTACGTTATATTAAAAGGTATTTTCAATGATACACTGCATATTACGTTATATTATAAGGAATTTTCAATGATACACTGCATATTACGTTATATTATAAGGTTATTTGCAATGAAACACTGCATATTACGTTATATTATAAGGAATTTTCAATGATAAACTACGATATATTATAAGGTATTTTCAATGATACACTGCATATTACGATATATTATAAGGTATTTTCAATGATACACTGCATAATACGTTATATTATAATGTATTTTCAATGATACACTGCATATTACGTTATATTATAATGTATTTTCAATGATACACTGCATATTACGTTATATTATAAGGTATTTTCAATGATACACTGCATATTACGCTATATTATAAGGTATTTTCAATGATACACTGGATATTACGCTATATTATAAGGTATTTTCAATGATACACTGCATGTTACGATATATTATAAGGTATTTTCAATGATACACTGCATATTACGTTATATTATAAGGTATTTTCAATGATACACTGCATAATTCGTTATATTAGAAGGTATTTTCAATGATACACAGCATATTACGGTATATTATAAGGTATTTTCAATGATACACTGCATATTACGTTATATTATAAGGTATTTTCAAAGATACACTACAAATTACGATATGTTATAATGTATTTTCAATGATACACTGCATATTACGTTATATTACATGGTATTTTCAATGATACACTGCATATTACGTTATATTATAAGGTTATTTGCAATGAAACACTGTATGTTACGTTATATTAAAAGGTATTTTCAATGATACACTGCATATTACGTTATATTATAAGGAATTTTCAATGATACACTGCATATTACGTTATATTATAAGGTTATTTGCAATGAAACCCTGTATGTTACGTTATATTAAAAGGTATTTTCAATGATACACTGCATATTACGTTATATTATAAGGAATTTTCAATGATACACTGCATATTACGTTATATTATAAGGTTATTTACAATGAAACACTGCATATTACGGTATATTATAAGGAATTTTCAATGATAAACTACGATATATTATAAGGTATTTTCAATGATACACTGCATATTACGTTATATTATAAGGTATTTTCAATGATACACTGCATATTACGTTATATTATAATGTATTTTCAATGATACACTGCATATTACGCTATATTATAAGGTATTTTCAATGATACACTGGATATTACGCTATATTATAAGGTATTTTCAATGATACACTGCATGTTACGATATATTATAAGGTATTTTCAATGATACACTGCATATTACGTTATATTAGAAGGTATTTTCAATGATACACAGCATATTACGTTATATTATAAGGTATTTTCAAAGATACACTACAAATTACGATATGTTATAAGGTATTTTCAATGATACACTGCATATTACGTTATATTACATGGTATTTTCAATGATACACTGCATATTACGTTATATTATAAGGTTATTTGCAATGAAACACTGCATATTACGTTATATTACATGGTATTTTCAATGATAAACTGCATATTACGTTATATTATAAGGTATGTTCAACGATACACTGCATATTACGATATATTATAAGGTATTTTCAATGATACACTGCATATTACGCTATATTATAAGGTATTTTCAATGATTCACTGGATATTACGCTATATTATAAGGTATTTTCAATGACACACTGCATATTATGTTATATTATAAGGTATTTTCAATGATACACTGTATATTACGTTATAGTATGCGATATTTTCAATGATACACTGCATATTACGTTATATTATAAGGTATTTTCAATGATACACTGCATATTACGTTATATGATAAGGTATTATTAATGATACACTGCATATTTCGTTATATTAAAAGGTATTTTCAATGATACACTGCATATTACGTTATATTATAAAGTATTTTCAATGAAACACTGTATATTACGTTATATTATGTGATATTTTCAATGATACACTGCATATTACGTTATGTTATATGGTATTTTCAATGATACACTGCATATTACGTTATATTATAAGGAATTTTCAATGATACACTGCATATTACGTTATATTATAAGGTTATTTGCAATGAAACACTGTATGTTACGTTATATTAAAAGGTATTTTCAATGATACACTGCATATTACGTTATATTATAAGGAATTTTCAATGATACACTGCATATTACGTTATATTATAAGGTTATTTGCAATGAAACACTGCATATTACGTTATATTATAAGGAATTTTCAATGATAAACTACGATATATTATAAGGTATTTTCAATGATACACTGCATATTACGATATATTATAAGGTATTTTCAATGATACACTGCATAATACGTTATATTATAATGTATTTTCAATGATACACTGCATATTACGTTATATTATAATGTATTTTCAATGATACACTGCATATTACGTTATATTATAAGGTATTTTCAATGATACACTGCATATTACGCTATATTATAAGGTATTTTCAATGATACACTGGATATTACGCTATATTATAAGGTATTTTCAATGATACACTGCATGTTACGATATATTATAAGGTATTTTCAATGATACACTGCATATTACGTTATATTGTAAGGTATTTTCAATGATACACTGCATAATTCGTTATATTAGAAGGTATTTTCAATGATACACAGCATATTACGGTATATTATAAGGTATTTTCAATGATACACTGCATATTACGTTATATTATAAGGTATTTTCAAAGATACACTACAAATTACGATATGTTATAAGGTATTTTCAATGATACACTGCATATTACGTTATATTACATGGTACTTTCAATGATACACTGCATATTACGTTATATTATAAGGTTATTTGCAATGAAACACTGTATGTTACGTTATATTAAAAGGTATTTTCAATGATACACTGCATATTACGTTATATTATAAGGAATTTTCAATGATACACTGCATATTACGTTATATTATAAGGTTATTTGCAATGAAACCCTGTATGTTACGTTATATTAAAAGGTATTTTCAATGATACACTGCATATTGCGTTATATTATAAGGAATTTTCAATGATACACTGCATATTACGTTATATTATAAGGTTATTTACAATGAAACACTGCATATTACGGTATATTATAAGGAATTTTCAATGATAAACTACGATATATTATAAGGTATTTTCAATGATACACTGCATATTACGTTATATTATAAGGTATTTTCAATGATACACTGCATATTACGTTATATTATAATGTATTTTCAATGATACACTGCATATTACGCTATATTATAAGGTATTTTCAATGATACACTGGATATTACGCTATATTATAAGGTATTTTCAATGATACACTGCATGTTACGATATATTATAAGGTATTTTCAATGATACACTGCATATTACGTTATATTAGAAGGTATTTTCAATGATACACAGCATATTACGTTATATTATAAGGTATTTTCAAAGACACACTGCATATTATGTTATATTATAAGGTATTTTCAATGATACACTGCATATTACGTTATATTATAAGGTTATTTGCAATGAAACACTGCATATTACGTTATATTACATGGTATTTTCAATGATAAACTGCATATTACGTTATATTATAAGGTATGTTCAACGATACACTGCATATTACGATATATTATAAGGTATTTTCAATGATACACTGCATATTACGCTATATTATAAGGTATTTTCAATGATACACTGGATATTACGCTATATTATAAGGTATTTTCAATGACACACTGCATATTATGTTATATTATAAGGTATTTTCAATGATACACTGCATATTACGTTATATTATAAGGTATTTTCAATGATACACTGCATATTACGTTATATTAGAAGGTATTTTCAATGATACACAGCATATTACGTTATATTATAAGGTATTTTCAATGATACACTGCATATTACGTTATATTATAAGGTATTTTCAAAGATACACTACAAATTACGATATGTTATAAGGAATTTTCAATGATACACTGCATATTACGTTATATTATAAGGTTATTTACAATGAAACACTGCATATTACGGTATATTATAAGGAATTTTCAATGATAAACTGCGATACATTATAAGGTATTTTCAATGATACACTGCATATTATGTTATATTATAAGGTATTTTCAATGATACACTGCATATTACGTTATATTATAATGTATTTTCAATGATACACTGCATATTACGCTATATTATAAGGTATTTTCAATGATACACTGGATATTACGCTATATTATAAGGTATTTTCAATGATACACTGCATGTTACGATATATTATAAGGTATTTTCAATGATACACTGCATATTACGTTATATTAGAAGGTATTTTCAATGATACACAGCATATTACGTTATATTATAAGGTATTTTCAAAGATACACTACAAATTACGATATGTTATAAGGTATTTTCAATGATACACTGCATATTACGTTATATTACATGGTATTTTCAATGATACACTGCATATTACGTTATATTATAAGGTATTTTCAATGATACACTGCATATTACGTTATATTATAAGGTATTTTCAACGATACACTGCATATTACGATATATTATAAGGTATTTTCAATGATACACTGCATATTACGTTATATTTTAAGGCATTTTCAATGAAACACTGTATATTACGTTATAGTATGCGATATTTTCAATAATACACTGCATATTACGTTATATTATAAGGTATTTTCAATGATACACTGCATATTACGTTATATTAGAAGGTATTTTCAATGATACACTGCATATTACGTTATATTATAAAGTATTTTCAATGAAACACTGTATATTACGTTATATTATGTGATATTTTCAATGATACACTGCATATTACGTTATATTATATGGTATTTTCAATGATACACTGCATATTACGTTATATTATAAGGTATTTTCAACGATACACTGCATATTACGATATATTATAAGGTATTTTCAATGATACACTGCATATTACGTTATAATATAAAGTATTTTCAATGAAACACTGTATATTACGTTATATTATGTGATATTTTCAATGATACACTGCATATTACGTTATATGATAAGGTATTATTAATGATACACTGCATATTTCGTTATATTAAAAGGTATTTTCAATGATACACTGCATATTACGTTATATGATAAGGTATTATTAATGATACACTGCATATTTCGTTATATTAAAAGGTATTTTCAATGATACACTGCATATTACGTTATATTATAAAGTATTTTCAATGAAACACTGTATATTACGTTATATTATGTGATATTTTCAATGATACACTGCATATTACGTTATATTATATGGTTTTATCAATGATACACTGCATATTACGTTATGTTATAAGGCATTTTCAATGATACACTGCATATTACGTTATATTATAAGGTTATTTGCAATGAAACACTGTATGTTACGTTATATTAAAAGGTATTTTCAATGATACACTGCATATTACGTTATATTATAAGGAATTTTCAATGATACACTGCATATTACGTTATATTATAAGGTTATTTGCAATGAAACACTGCATATTACGTTATATTATAAGGAATTTTCAATGATAAACTACGATATATTATAAGGTATTTTCAATGATACACTGCATATTACGATATATTATAAGGTATTTTCAATGATACACTGCATAATACGTTATATTATAATGTATTTTCAATGATACACTGCATATTACGTTATATTATAAGGTATTTTCAATGATACACTGCATATTACGTTATATTATAAGGTATTTTCAATGATACACTGCATATTACGCTATATTATAAGGTATTTTCAATGATACACTGGATATTACGCTATATTATAAGGTATTTTCAATGATACACTGCATGTTACGATATATTATAAGGTATTTTCAATGATACACTGCATATTACGTTATATTATAAGGTATTTTCAATGATACACTGCATAATTCGTTATATTAGAAGGTATTTTCAATGATACACTGCATATTACGGTATATTATAAGGTATTTTCAATGATACACTGCATATTACGTTATATTATAAGGTATTTTCAAAGATACACTACAAATTACGATATGTTATAATGTATTTTCAATGATACACTGCATATTACGTTATATTACATGGTATTTTCAATGATACACTGCATATTACGTTATATTATAAGGTTATTTGCAATGAAACACTGTATGTTACGTTATATTAAAAGGTATTTTCAATGATACACTGCATATTACGTTATATTATAAGGAATTTTCAATGATACACTGCATATTACGTTATATTATAAGGTTATTTGCAATGAAACCCTGTATGTTACGTTATATTAAAAGGTATTTTCAATGATACACTGCATATTACGTTATATTATAAGGAATTTTCAATGATACACTGCATATTACGTTATATTATAAGGTTATTTACAATGAAACACTGCATATTACGGTATATTATAAGGAATTTTCAATGATAAACTACGATATATTATAAGGTATTTTCAATGATACACTGCATATTACGTTATATTATAAGGTATTTTCAATGATACACTGCATATTACGTTATATTATAATGTATTTTCAATGATACACTGCATATTACGCTATATTATAAGGTATTTTCAATGATACACTGGATATTACGCTATATTATAAGGTATTTTCAATGATACACAGCATATTACGTTATATTATAAGGTATTTTCAAAGACACACTGCATATTATGTTATATTATAAGGTATTTTCAATGATACACTGCATATTACGTTATATTATAAGGTTATTTGCAATGAAACACTGCATATTACGTTATATTACATGGTATTTTCAATGATAAACTGCATATTACGTTATATTATAAGGTATGTTCAACGATACACTGCATATTACGATATATTATAAGGTATTTTCAATGATACACTGCATGTTACGCTATATTATAAGGTATTTTCAATGATACACTGGATATTACGCTATATTATAAGGTATTTTCAATGACACACTGCATATTATGTTATATTATAAGGTATTTTCAATGATACACTGCATATTACGTTATATTATAAGGTATTTTCAATGATACACTGCATATTACGTTATATTAGAAGGTATTTTCAATGATACACAGCATATTACGTTATATTATAAGGTATTTTCAATGATACACTGCATATTACGTTATATTATAAGGTATTTTCAAAGATACACTACAAATTACGATATGTTATAAGGAATTTTCAATGATACACTGCATATTACGTTATATTATAAGGTTATTTACAATGAAACACTGCATATTACGGTATATTATAAGGAATTTTCAATGATAAACTACGATATATTATAAGGTATTTTCAATGATACACTGCATATTACGTTATATTATAAGGTATTTTCAATGATACACTGCATATTACGTTATATTATAATGTATTTTCAATGATACACTGCATATTACGCTATATTATAAGGTATTTTCAATGATACACTGGATATTACGCTATATTATAAGGTATTTTCAATGATACACTGCATGTTACGATATATTATAAGGTATTTTCAATGATACACTGCATATTACGTTATATTAGAAGGTATTTTCAATGATACACAGCATATTACGTTATATTATAAGGTATTTTCAAAGATACACTACAAATTACGATATGTTATAAGGTATTTTCAATGATACACTGCATATTACGTTATATTACATGGTATTTTCAATGATACACTGCATATTACGTTATATTATAAGGTATTTTCAATGATACACTGCATATTACGTTATATTATAAGGTATTTTCAACGATACACTGCATATTACGATATATTATAAGGTATTTTCAATGATACACTGCATATTACGTTATATTTTAAGGCATTTTCAATGAAACACTGTATATTACGTTATAGTATGCGATATTTTCAATGATACACTGCATATTACGTTATATTATAAGGTATTTTCAATGATACACTGCATATTACGTTATATTAGAAGGTATTTTCAATGATACACTGCATATTACGTTATATTATAAAGTATTTTCAATGAAACACTGTATATTACGTTATATTATGTGATATTTTCAATGATACACTGCATATTACGTTATATTATATGGTATTTTCAATGATACACTGCATATTACGTTATATTATAAGGTATTTTCAACGATACACTGCATATTACGATATATTATAAGGTATTTTCAATGATACACTGCATATTACGTTATAATATAAAGTATTTTCAATGAAACACTGTATATTACGTTATATTATGTGATATTTTCAATGATACACTGCATATTACGTTATATGATAAGGTATTATTAATGATACACTGCATATTTCGTTATATTAAAAGGTATTTTCAATGATACACTGCATATTACGTTATATGATAAGGTATTATTAATGATACACTGCATATTTCGTTATATTAAAAGGTATTTTCAATGATACACTGCATATTACGTTATATTATAAAGTATTTTCAATGAAACACTGTATATTACGTTATATTATGTGATATTTTCAATGATACACTGCATATTACGTTATGTTATATGGTATTTTCAATGATACACTGCATATTACGTTATATTATAAGGAATTTTCAATGATACACTGCATATTACGTTATATTATAAGGTTATTTGCAATGAAACACTGTATATTACGTTATATTAAAAGGTATTTTCAATGATACACTGCATATTACGTTATATTATATGGAATTTTCAATGATACACTGCATATTACGTTATATTATAAGGTTATTTGCAATGAAACACTGCATATTACGTTATATTATAAGGAATTTTCAATGATAAACTACGATATATTATAAGGTATTTTCAATGATACACTGCATATTACGATATATTATAAGGTATTTTCAATGATACACTGCATAATACGTTATATTATAATGTATTTTCAATGATACACTGCATATTACGTTATATTATAATGTATTTTCAATGATACACTGCATATTACGTTATATTATAAGGTATTTTCAATGATACACTGCATATTACGCTATATTATAAGGTATTTTCAATGATACACTGGATATTACGCTATATTATAAGGTATTTTCAATGATACACTGCATGTTACGATATATTATAAGGTATTTTCAATGATACACTGCATATTACGTTATATTATAAGGTATTTTCAAAGATACACTACAAATTACGATATGTTATAAGGTATTTTCAATGACACACTGCATATTATGTTATATTATAAGGTATTTTCAATGATACACTGTATATTACGTTATAGTATGCGATATTTTCAATGATACACTGCATATTACGTTATATTATAAGGTATTTTCAATGATACACTGCATATTACGTTATATGATAAGGTATTATTAATGATACACTGCATATTTCGTTATATTAAAAGGTATTTTCAATGATACACTGCATATTACGTTATATTATAAAGTATTTTCAATGAAACACTGTATATTACGTTATATTATGTGATATTTTCAATGATACACTGCATATTACGTTATGTTATATGGTATTTTCAATGATACACTGCATATTACGTTATATTATAAGGAATTTTCAATGATACACTGCATATTACGTTATATTATAAGGTTATTTGCAATGAAACACTGTATGTTACGTTATATTAAAAGGTATTTTCAATGATACACTGCATATTACGTTATATTATAAGGAATTTTCAATGATACACTGCATATTACGTTATATTATAAGGTTATTTGCAATGAAACACTGCATATTACGTTATATTATAAGGAATTTTCAATGATAAACTACGATATATTATAAGGTATTTTCAATGATACACTGCATATTACGATATATTATAAGGTATTTTCAATGATACACTGCATAATACGTTATATTATAATGTATTTTCAATGATACACTGCATATTACGTTATATTATAATGTATTTTCAATGTTACACTGCATATTACGTTATATTATAAGGTATTTTCAATGATACACTGCATATTACGCTATATTATAAGGTATTTTCAATGATACACTGGATATTACGCTATATTATAAGGTATTTTCATTGATACACTGCATGTTACGATATATTATAAGGTATTTTCAATGATACACTGCATATTACGTTATATTATAAGGTATTTTCAATGATACACTGCATAATTCGTTATATTAGAAGGTATTTTCAATGATACACAGCATATTACGGTATATTATAAGGTATTTTCAATGATACACTGCATATTACGTTATATTATAAGGTATTTTCAAAGATACACTACAAATTACGATATGTTATAAGGTATTTTCAATGATACAGTGCATATTACGTTATATTACATGGTATTTTCAATGATACACTGCATATTACGTTATATTATAAGGTTATTTGCAATGAAACACTGTATGTTACGTTATATTAAAAGGTATTTTCAATGATACACTGCATATTACGTTATATTATAAGGAATTTTCAATGATACACTGCATATTACGTTATATTATAAGGTTATTTGCAATGAAACCCTGTATGTTACGTTATATTAAAAGGTATTTTCAATGATACACTGCATATTGCGTTATATTACAAGGAATTTTCAATGATACACTGCATATTACGTTATATTATAAGGTTATTTACAATGAAACACTGCATATTACGGTATATTATAAGGAATTTTCAATGATAAACTACGATATATTATAAGGTATTTTCAATGATACACTGCATATTACGATATATTATAAGGTATTTTCAATGATACACTGCATAATACGTTATATTATAATGTATTTTCAATGATACACTGCATATTACGTTATATTATAATGTATTTTCAATGATACACTGCATATTACGTTATATTATAAGGTATTTTCAATGATACACTGCATATTACGCTATATTATAAGGTATTTTCAATGATACACTGGATATTACGCTATATTATAAGGTATTTTCAATGATACACTGCATGTTACGATATATTATAAGGTATTTTCAATGATACACTGCATATTACGTTATATTATAAGGTATTTTCAATGATACACTGCATAATTCGTTATATTAGAAGGTATTTTCAATGATACACAGCATATTACGGTATATTATAAGGTATTTTCAATGATACACTGCATATTACGTTATATTATAAGGTATTTTCAAAGATACACTACAAATTACGATATGTTATAAGGTATTTTCAATGATACACTGCATATTACGTTATATTACATGGTATTTTCAATGATACACTGCATATTACGTTATATTATAAGGTTATTTGCAATGAAACACTGTATGTTACGTTATATTAAAAGGTATTTTCAATGATACACTGCATATTACGTTATATTATAAGGAATTTTCAATTATACACTGCATATTACGTTATATTATAAGGTTATTTGCAATGAAACCCTGTATGTTACGTTATATTAAAAGGTATTTTCAATGATACACTGCATATTGCGTTATATTATAAGGAATTTTCAATGATACACTGCATATTACGTTATATTATAAGGTTATTTACAATGAAACACTGCATATTACGGTATATTATAAGGAATTTTCAATGATAAACTACGATATATTATAAGGTATTTTCAATGATACACTGCATATTACGTTATATTATAAGGTATTTTCAATGATACACTGCATATTACGTTATATTATAATGTATTTTCAATGATACACTGCATATTACGCTATATTATAAGGTATTTTCAATGATACACTGCATATTACGATATATTATAAGGTATTTTCAATGATACACTGCATAATACGTTATATTATAATGTATTTTCAATGATACACTGCATATTACGTTATATTATAATGTATTTTCAATGATACACTGCATATTACGTTATATTATAAGGTATTTTCAATGATACACTGCATATTACGCTATATTATAAGGTATTTTCAATGATACACTGGATATTACGCTATATTATAAGGTATTTTCAATGATACACTGCATGTTACGATATATTATAAGGTATTTTCAAAGATACACTACAAATTACGATATGTTATAAGGTATTTTCAATGATACACTGCATATTACGTTATATTACATGGTATTTTCAATGATACACTGCATATTACGTTATATTATAAGGTTATTTGCAATGAAACACTGTATGTTACGTTATATTAAAAGGTATTTTCAATGATACACTGCATATTACGTTATATTATAAGGTTATTTGCAATGAAACACTGTATGTTACGTTATATTAAAAGGTATTTTCAATGATACACTGCATATTACGTTATATTATAAGGAATTTTCAATGATACACTGCATATTACGTTATATTATAAGGTTATTTACAATGAAACACTGCATATTACGTTATATTATAAGGAATTTTCAATGATAAACTACGATATATTATAAGGTATTTTCAATGATACACTGCATATTACGTTATATTAGAAGGTATTTTCAATGATACACAGCATATTACGTTATATTATAAGGTATTTTCAAAGATACACTACAAATTACGATATGTTATAAGGTATTTTCAATGATACACTGCATATTACGCTATATTATAAGGTATTTTCAATGATACACTGGATATTACGCTATATTATAAGGTATTTTCAATGATACACTGCATGTTACGATATATTATAAGGTATTTTCAATGATACACTGCATATTACGTTATATTATAAGGTTATTTGCAATGAAACCCTGTATGTTACGTTATATTAAAAGGTATTTTCAATGATACACTGCATATTACGTTATATTATAAGGAATTTTCAATGATACACTGCATATTACGTTATATTATAAGGTTATTTACAATGAAACACTGCATATTACGGTATATTATAAGGAATTTTCAATGATAAACTACGATATATTATAAGGTATTTTCAATGATACACAGCATATTACGTTATATTATAAGGTATTTTCAAAGATACACTACAAATTACGATATGTTATAAGGTATTTTCAATGATACACTGCATATTACGTTATATTACATGGTATTTTCAATGATACACTGCATATTACGTTATATTATAAGGTTATTTGCAATGAAACACTGCATATTACGTTATATTACATGGTATTTTCAATGATAAACTGCATATTACGTTATATTATAAGGTATGTTCAACGATACACTGCATATTACGATATATTATAAGGTATTTTCAATGATACACTGCATATTACGCTATATTATAAGGTATTTTCAATGATACACTGGATATTACGCTATATTATAAGGTATTTTCAATGACACACTGCATATTATGTTATATTATAAGGTATTTTCAATGATACACTGCATATTACGTTATATTATAAGGTATTTTCAATGATACACTGCATATTACGTTATATTAGAAGGTATTTTCAATGATACACAGCATATTACGTTATATTATAAGGTATTTTCAATGATACACTGCATATTACGTTATATTATAAGGTATTTTCAAAGATACACTACAAATTACGATATGTTATAAGGTATTTTCAATGATACACTGCATATTACGTTATATTACATGGTATTTTCAATGATACACTGCATATTACGTTATATTATAAGGTTATTTGCAATGAAACACTGTATGTTACGTTATATTAAAAGGTATTTTCAATGATACACTGCATATTACGTTATATTATAAGGAATTTTCAATGATACACTGCATATTACGTTATATTATAAGGTTATTTGCAATGAAACCCTGTATGTTACGTTATATTAAAAGGTATTTTCAATGATACACTGCATATTACGTTATATTATAAGGAATTTTCAATGATACACTGCATATTACGTTATATTATAAGGTTATTTACAATGAAACACTGCATATTACGGTATATTATAAGGAATTTTCAATGATAAACTACGATATATTATAAGGTATTTTCAATGATACACTGCATATTACGTTATATTATAAGGTATTTTCAATGATACACTGCATATTACGTTATATTATAATGTATTTTCAATGATACACTGCATATTACGCTATATTATAAGGTATTTTCAATGATACACTGGATATTACGCTATATTATAAGGTATTTTCAATGATACACTGCATGTTACGATATATTATAAGGTATTTTCAATGATACACTGCATATTACGTTATATTAGAAGGTATTTTCAATGATACACAGCATATTACGTTATATTATAAGGTATTTTCAATGATACACTACAAATTACGATATGTTATAAGGTATTTTCAATGATACACTGCATATTACGTTATATTACATGGTATTTTCAATGATACACTGCATATTACGTTATATTATAAGGTTATTTGCAATGAAACACTGCATATTACGTTATATTACATGGTATTTTCAATGATAAACTGCATATTACGTTATATTATAAGGTTATTTGCAATGAAACACTGTATGTTACGTTATATTAAAAGGTATTTTCAATGATACACTGCATATTACGTTATATTATAAGGAATTTTCAATGATACACTGCATATTACGTTATATTATAAGGTTATTTACAATGAAACACTGCATATTACGGTATATTATAAGGAATTTTCAATGATAAACTACGATATGTTATAAGGTATTTTCAATGATACACAGCATATTACGTTATATTATAAGGTATTTTCAAAGATACACTACAAATTACGATATGTTATAAGGTATTTTCAATGATACACAGCATATTACGTTATATTACATGGTATTTTCAATGATACACTGCATATTACGTTATATTATAAGGTTATTTGCAATGAAACACTGCATATTACGTTATATTACATGGTATTTTCAATGATAAACTGCATATTACGTTATATTATAAGGTATGTTCAACGATACACTGCATATTACGATATATTATAAGGTATTTTCAATGATACACTGCATATTACGCTATATTATAAGGTATTTTCAATGATACACTGGATATTACGCTATATTATAAGGTATTTTCAATGACACACTGCATATTATGTTATATTATAAGGTATTTTCAATGATACACTGCATATTACGTTATATTATAAGGTATTTTCAATGATACACTGCATATTACGTTATATTAGAAGGTATTTTCAATGATACACAGCATATTACGTTATATTATAAGGTATTTTCAATGATACACTGCATATTACGTTATATTATAAGGTATTTTCAAAGATACACTACAAATTACGATATGTTATAAGGTATTTTCAATGATACACTGCATATTACGTTATATTACATGGTATTTTCAATGATACACTGCATATTACGTTATATTATAAGGTTATTTGCAATGAAACACTGTATGTTACGTTATATTAAAAGGTATTTTCAATGATACACTGCATATTACGTTATATTATAAGGAATTTTCAATGATACACTGCATATTACGTTATATTATAAGGTTATTTGCAATGAAACCCTGTATGTTACGTTATATTAAAAGGTATTTTCAATGATACACTGCATATTACGTTATATTATAAGGAATTTTCAATGATACACTGCATATTACGTTATATTATAAGGTTATTTACAATGAAACACTGCATATTACGGTATATTATAAGGAATTTTCAATGATAAACTACGATATATTATAAGGTATTTTCAATGATACACTGCATATTACGTTATATTATAAGGTATTTTCAATGATACACTGCATATTACGTTATATTATAATGTATTTTCAATGATACACTGCATATTACGCTATATTATAAGGTATTTTCAATGATACACTGGATATTACGCTATATTATAAGGTATTTTCAATGATACACTGCATGTTACGATATATTATAAGGTATTTTCAATGATACACTGCATATTACGTTATATTAGAAGGTATTTTCAATGATACACAGCATATTACGTTATATTATAAGGTATTTTCAAAGATACACTACAAATTACGATATGTTATAAGGTATTTTCAATGATACACTGCATATTACGTTATATTACATGGTATTTTCAATGATACACTGCATATTACGTTATATTATAAGGTTATTTGCAATGAAACACTGCATATTACGTTATATTACATGGTATTTTCAATGATAAACTGCATATTACGTTATATTATAAGGTTATTTGCAATGAAACACTGTATGTTACGTTATATTAAAAGGTATTTTCAATGATACACTGCATATTACGTTATATTATAAGGAATTTTCAATGATACACTGCATATTACGTTATATTATAAGGTTATTTGCAATGAAACACTGCATATTACGTTATATTATAAGGAATTTTCAATGATAAACTACGATATATTATAAGGTATTTTCAATGATACACTGCATATTACGATATATTATAAGGTATTTTCAATGATACACTGCATATTACGTTATATTATAAGGTATTTTCAATGATACACTGCATATTACGCTATATTATAAGGTATTTTCAATGATACACTGGATATTACGCTATATTATAAGGTATTTTCAATGATACACTGCATGTTACGATATATTATAAGGTATTTTCAAAGATACACTACAAATTACGATATGTTATAAGGTATTTTCAATGATACACTGCATATTACGTTATATTACATGGTATTTTCAATGATACACTGCATATTACGTTATATTATAAGGTTATTTGCAATGAAACACTGTATGTTACGTTATATTACAAGGTATTTTCAATGATACACTGCATATTACGTTATATTATAAGGTTATTTGCAATGAAACCCTGTATGTTACGTTATATTAAAAGGTATTTTCAATGATACACTGCATATTGCGTTATATTATAAGGAATTTTCAATGATACACTGCATATTACGTTATATTATAAGGTTATTTACAATGAAACACTGCATATTACGGTATATTATAAGGAATTTTCAATGATAAACTACGATATATTATAAGGTATTTTCAATGATACACTGCATATTACGTTATATTATAAGGTATTTTCAATGATACACTGCATATTACGTTATATTATAAGGTATTTTCAAAGATACACTACAAATTACGATATGTTATAAGGTATTTTCAATGATACACTGCATATTACGCTATATTATAAGGTATTTTCAATGATACACTGGATATTACGCTATATTATAAGGTATTTTCAATGATACACTGCATGTTACGATATATTATAAGGTATTTTCAATGATACACTGCATATTACGTTATATTAGAAGGTATTTTCAATGATACACAGCATATTACGTTATATTATAAGGTATTTTCAAAGATACACTACAAATTACGATATGTTATAAGGTATTTTCAATGATACACTGCATATTACGTTATATTACATGGTATTTTCAATGATACACTGCATATTACGTTATATTATAAGGTTATTTGCAATGAAACACTGCATATTACGTTATATTACATGGTATTTTCAATGATAAACTGCATATTACGTTATATTATAAGGTATGTTCAACGATACACTGCATATTACGATATATTATAAGGTATTTTCAATGATACACTGCATATTACGCTATATTATAAGGTATTTTCAATGATACACTGGATATTACGCTATATTATAAGGTATTTTCAATGACACACTGCATATTATGTTATATTATAAGGTATTTTCAATGATACACTGCATATTACGTTATATTATAAGGTATTTTCAATGATACACTGCATATTACGTTATATTAGAAGGTATTTTCAATGATACACAGCATATTACGTTATATTATAAGGTATTTTCAATGATACACTGCATATTACGTTATATTATAAGGAATTTTCAATGATACACTGCATATTACGTTATATTATAAGGTTATTTTGCAATGAAACACTGTATGTTACGTTATATTAAAAGGTATTTTCAATGATACACTGCATATTACGTTATATTATAAGGAATTTTCAATGATACACTGCATATTACATTATATTATAAGGTTATTTGCAATGAAACACTGCATATTACGTTATATTATAAGGAATTTTTCAATGATAAACTACGATATATTATAAGGTATTTTCAATGATACACTGCATATTAAGATATATTATAAGGTATTTTCAATGATACACTGCATAATACGTTATATTATAATGTATTTTCAATGATACACTGCATATTACGTTATATTATAAGGTATTTTCAATGATACACTGCATATTACGTTATATTATAAGGTATTTTCAATGATACACTGCATATTACGCTATATTATAAGGTATTTTCAATGATACACTGGATATTACGCATTATTATAAGGTATTTTCAATGATACACTGCATGTTACGATATGTTATAAGGTATTTTCAATGATACACTGCATATTACGTTTATATTATAAGGTATTTTCAATGATACACTGCATAATACGTTATATTAGAAGGTATTTTCAATGATACACTGCATATTACGGTATATTATAAGGTATTTTCAATGATACACTGCATATTACGTTATATTACATGGTATTTTCAATGATACACTGCATATTACGTTATATTATAAGGTTATTTGCAATGAAACACTGTATGTTACGTTATATTAAAAGGTATTTTCAATGATACACTGCATATTACGTTATATTATAAGGAATTTTCGATGATACACTGCATATTAAGTTATATTATAAGGTTATTTGCAATGAAACCCTGTATGTTACGTTATATTATAAGGTATTTTCAATGATACACTGCATATTACGTTATATTAGAAGGTATTTTCAATGATACACAGCATATTACGTTATATTATAAGGTATTTTCAAAGATACACTACAAATTACGATATGTTATAAGGTATTTTCAATGATACACTGCATATTACGTTATATTACATGGTATTTTCTATGATACACTGGATATTACGTTATATTATAAGGTTATTTGCAATGAAACACTGCATATTACGTTATATTATAAGGTATTTTCAATGATAAACTGCATATTACGTTATATTATAAGGTATGTTCAACGATACACTGCATATTACGATATATTATAAGGTATTTTCAATGATACACTGCATATTACGCTATATTATAAGGTATTTTCAATGATACACTGCATATTACGCTATATTATAAGGTATTTTCAATGACACACTGCATATTATGTTATATTATAAGGTATTTTCAATGATACACTGCATATTACGTTATATTATAAGGTATTTTCAATGATACACTGCATATTACGTTATATTAGAAGGTATTTTCAATGATACACTGCATATTACGTTATATTATAAGGTATTTTCAATGATACACTGCATATTACGTTATATTATAAGGAATTTTCAATGATACACTGCATATTACGTTATATTATAAGGTTATTTGCAATGAAACACTGTATGTTACGTTATATTAAAAGGTATTTTCAATGATACACTGCATATTACGTTATATTATAAGGTATTTTCAATGATACACTGCATATTACATTATATTATAAGGTTATTTGCAATGAAACACTGCATATTACGTTATATTATAAGGAATTTTCAATGATAAACTACGATATATTATAAGGTATTTTCAATGATACACTGCATATTAAGATATATTATAAGGTATTTTCAATGATACACTGCATAATACGTTATATTATAATGTATTTTCAATGATACACTGCATATTACGTTATATTATAAGGTATTTTCAATGATACACTGCATATTACGTTATATTATAAGGTATTTTCAATGATACACTGCATATTACGCTATATTATAAGGTATTTTCAATGATACACTGGATATTACGCTATATTATAAGGTATTTTCAATGATACACTGCATGTTACGATATGTTATAAGGTATTTTCAATGATACACTGCATATTACGTTATATTATAAGGTATTTTCAATGATACACTGCATATTACGTTATATTAGAAGGTATTTTCAATGATACACAGCATATTACGGTATATTATAAGGTATTTTCAATGATACACTGCATATTACGTTATATTACATGGTATTTTCAATGATACACTGCATATTACGTTATATTATAAGGTTATTTGCAATGAAACACTGTATGTTACGTTATATTAAAAGGTATTTTCACTGATACACTGCATATTACGTTATATTATAAGGAATTTTCGATGATACACTGCATATTAAGTTATATTATAAGGTTATTTGCAATGAAACCCTGTATGTTACGTTATATTATAAGGTATTTTCAATGATACACTGCATATTACGTTATATTATAAGGTACTTTCAATGATACACTGCATATTACGTTATATTATAAGGTTATTTACAATGAAACACTGCATATTACGGTATATTATAAGGAATTTTCAATGATAAACTACGATATATTATAAGGTATTTTCAATGATACACTGCATATTACGTTATATTATAAGGTATTTTCAATGATACACTGCATATTACGTTATATTATAATGTATTTTCAATGAAACACTGTATATTACGTTATATTATAAGGTATTTTCAATGACACACTGCATATTACGTTATATTATAAGGTATTTTCAATAATACACTGTGTATTACGTTATATTATAAGGTATTTTCAATGATACACTACAAATTACGATATATTATAAGGTATTTTCAATGATACACTACAAATTACGATATATTATAAGGTATTTTCAATGATACTATGCATATTATGTTATATTATAAGGTATTTTCAATGATACACTGCATATTACGTTATATTATAAGGTATTTTCAATGATACACTGCATATTACGTTATATTATAAGGAATTTTCAATGATACACTGCATATTTCGTTATATTAAAAGGTATTTTCAATGATACACTGCATAATACGTTATATTATAAAGTATTTTCAATGAAACACTGTATATTACGTTATATTATAAGGTATTTTCAATGATACACTGCATATTACGTTATATTATAAGGTATTTTCAATAATACACTGTGTATTACGTTATATTATAAGGTATTTTCAATGATACACTACAAATTACGATATATTATAAGGTATTTTCAATGATACACTACAAATTACGATATATTATAAGGTATTTTCAATGATACACTGCATATTACGTTATATTATAAGGTATTTTCAATAATACACTGCATATTACGTTATATTATAAGGTATTTTCAATGATACTCTGCATATTACGTTATATTATAGGGTATTTTGAATGATACTCTGCATATTACGATATATTATAAGGTATTTTCAATGATACACTGCATATTACGTTATATTTTAAGGCATTTTCAATGAAACACTGTATATTACGTTATAGTATGCGATATTTTCAATAATACACTGCATATTACGTTATATTATAAAGTATTTTCAATGAAACACTGTATATTACGTTATATTATGTGATATTTTCAATGATACACTGCATATTACGTTACATTATAAGGTATTTTCAATGATACACTGCATATTACGTTATATTATAAGGTATTTTCAATGATACACTGCATATTACGTTATATTATAAGGTATTTTCAATGATACACTGCATATTACGTTATATTATAAGGTATTTTCAATGATACACTGCATATTACGTTATATTATAAGGCATTTTCAATGATTAACTACATATTACGACATATTATAAGGTATTTTCAATGATACTATGCATATTATGTTATATTATAAGGTATTTTCAATGATACACTGCATATTACGTTATATTATAAGGTATTTTCAATGATACACTGCATATTACGTTATATTATAAGGTATTTTCAATGATACACTGCATATTACGTTATATTATAAGGTATTTTCAATGATACACTGCATATTACGTTATATTATAAGGCATTTTCAATGATTAACTACATATTACGACATATTATAAGGTATTTTCAATGATACTCTGCATATGACGTTATATTATAAGGTATTTTCAATGATACACTGCATATTACGTTATATTATAAGGTATTTTCAATGATACACTGCATATTACGTTATATTATAAGGTATTTTCAATGATACACTGCATATTTCGTTATATTAAAAGGTATTTTCAATGATACACTGCATAATACGTTATATTATAAAGTATTTTCAATGAAACACTGTATATTACGTTATATTATAAGGTATTTTCAATGATACACTGCATATTACGTTATATTATAAGGTATTTTCAATAATACACTGTGTATTACGTTATATTATAAGGTATTTTCAATGATACACTACAAATTACGATATATTATAAGGTATTTTCAATGATACACTACAAATTAAGATATATTATAAGGTATTTTCAATGATACACTACAAATTACGATATATTATAAGGTATTTTCAATGATACACTGCATATTACGTTATATTATAAGGTATTTTCAATAATACACTGTATATTACGTTATATTATAAGGTATTTTCAATGATACTCTGCATATTACGTTATATTATAGGGTATTTTCAATGATACTCTGCATATTACGTTATATTATAAGGTATTTTCAATGATACACTGCATATTACGTTATATTATAAGGTATTTTCAATGATACACTGCATATTACGTTATATTTTAAGGCATTTTCAATGAAACACTGTATATTACGTTATATTATGCGATATTTTCAATGATACACTGCATATTACGTTATATTATAAGGTATTTTCAATGATACACTGCATATTACGTTATATTATAAGGCATTTTCAATGATTAACTACATATTACGACATATTATAAGGTATTTTCAATGATACTCTGCATATGACGTTATATTATAAGGTATTTTCAATGATATACTGCATATTACGTTATATTATAAGGTATTTTCAACGATACCCTGCATATTACGATATATTATAAGGTATTTTCAATGATACACTGCATATTACGTTATATTTTAAGGCATTTTCAATGAAACACTGTATATTACGTTATAGTATGCGATATTTTCAATGATACACTGCATATTACGTTATATTATAAGGTATTTTCAATGATACACTGCATATTACGTTATATGATAAGGTATTATTAATGATACACTGCATATTACGTTATATTATAAAGTATTTTCAATGAAACACTGTATATTACGTTATATTATGTGATATTTTCAATGATACACTGCATATTACGTTACATTATAAGGTATTTTCAATGATACACTGCATATTACGTTATATTATAAGGTATTTTCAATGATACACTGCATATTACGTTATATTATAAGGTATTTTCAATGATACACTGAATATTACGTTATATTAGAAGGTATTTTCAATGATACACTGCATATTACGTTATATTATAAGGTATTTTCAATGATACACTGCATATTACGTTATATTATAAGGTATTTTCAATGATACACTGCATATTACGTTATATTATAAGGCATTTTCAATGACTAACTACATATTACGACATATTATAATGTATTTTCAATGATACACTGCATATTACGTTATATTATAAGGTATTTTCAATGATACACTGCATATTACGCTATATTATTAGGTATTTTCAATGATACACTGGATATTACGCTATATTATAAGGTATTTTCAATGATACACTGCATGTTACGATATATTATAAGGTATTTTCAATGATACACTGCATATTACGTTATATTATAAGGTATTTTCAATGATACACTGCATAATACGTTATATTAGAAGGTATTTTCAATGATACACAGCATATTACGGTATATTATAAGGTATTTTCAATGATACACTGCATATTACGTTATATTATAAGGTATTTTCAAAGATACACTACAAATTACGATATGTTATAAGGTATTTTCAATGATACAGTGCATATTACGTTATATTATAAGGTATTTTCAATGATACACTGCATATTACGTTATATTAGAAGGTATTTTCAATGATACACAGCATATTACGTTATATTATAAGGTATTTTCAATGATACACTGCATATTACGTTATATTATAAGGTATTTTCAAAGATACACTACAAATTACGATATGTTATAAGGTATTTTCAATGATACACTGCATATTACGTTATATTACATGGTATTTTCAATGATACACTGCATATTACGTTATATTATAAGGTTATTTGCAATGAAACACTGTATGTTACGTTATATTAAAAGGTATTTTCAATGATACACTGCATATTACGTTATATTATAAGGAATTTTCAATGATACACTGCATATTACGTTATATTATAAGGTTATTTGCAATGAAACCCTGTATGTTACGTTATATTAAAAGGTATTTTCAATGATACACTGCATATTACGTTATATTATAAGGAATTTTCAATGATACACTGCATATTACGTTATATTATAAGGTTATTTACAATGAAACACTGCATATTACGGTATATTATAAGGAATTTTCAATGATAAACTACGATATATTATAAGGTATTTTCAATGATACACTGCATATTACGTTATATTATAAGGTATTTTCAATGATACACTGCATATTACGTTATATTATAATGTATTTTCAATGATACACTGCATATTACGCTATATTATAAGGTATTTTCAATGATACACTGGATATTACGCTATATTATAAGGTATTTTCAATGATACACTGCATGTTACGATATATTATAAGGTATTTTCAATGATACACTGCATATTACGTTATATTATAAGGTATTTTCAATGATACACAGCATATTACGTTATATTATAAGGTATTTTCAAAGATACACTACAAATTACGATATGTTATAAGGTATTTTCAATGATACACTGCATATTACGTTATATTACATGGTATTTTCAATGATACACTGCATATTACGTTATATTATAAGGTTATTTGCAATGAAACACTGCATATTACGTTATATTACATGGTATTTTCAATGATAAACTGCATATTACGTTATATTATAAGGTTATTTGCAATGAAACACTGTATGTTACGTTATATTAAAAGGTATTTTCAATGATACACTGCATATTACGTTATATTATAAGGAATTTTCAATGATACACTGCATATTACGTTATATTATAAGGTTATTTACAATGAAACACTGCATATTACGGTATATTATAAGGAATTTTCAATGATAAACTACGATATATTATAAGGTATTTTCAATGATACACTACATATTACGTCATATTATAAGGTATTTTCAAAGATACACTACAAATTACGATATGTTATAAGGTATTTTCAATGATACACTGCATATTACGTTATATTACATGGTATTTTCAATGATACACTGCATATTACGTTATATTATAAGGTTATTTGCAATGAAACACTGCATATTACGTTATATTACATGGTATTTTCAATGATAAACTGCATATTACGTTATATTATAAGGTATGTTCAACGATACACTGCATATTACGATATATTATAAGGTATTTTCAATGATACACTGCATATTACGCTATATTATAAGGTATTTTCAATGATACACTGGATATTACGCTATATTATAAGGTATTTTCAATGACACACTGCATATTATGTTATATTATAAGGTATTTTCAATGATACACTGCATATTACGTTATATTATAAGGTATTTTCAATGATACACTGCATATTACGTTATATTACATGGTATTTTCAATGATAAACTGCATATTACGTTATATTATAAGGTTATTTGCAATGAAACACTGTATGTTACGTTATATTAAAAGGTATTTTCAATGATACACTGCATATTACGTTATATTATAAGGAATTTTCAATGATACACTGCATATTACGTTATATTATAAGGTTATTTGCAATGAAACACTGCATATTACGTTATATTATAAGGAATTTTCAATGATAAACTACAATATATTATAAGGTATTTTCAATGATACACTGCATATTACGATATATTATAAGGTATTTTCAATGATACACTGCATATTACGTTATATTATAAGGTATTTTCAATGATACACTGCATATTACGCTATATTATAAGGTATTTTCAATGATACACTGGATATTACGCTATATTATAAGGTATTTTCAATGATACACTGCATGTTACGATATATTATAAGGTATTTTCAAAGATACACTACAAATTACGATATGTTATAAGGTATTTTCAATGATACACTGCATATTACGTTATATTACATGGTATTTTCAATGATACACTGCATATTACGTTATATTATAAGGTTATTTGCAATGAAACACTGTATGTTACGTTATATTAAAAGGTATTTTCAATGATACACTGCATATTACGTTATATTATAAGGTTATTTGCAATGAAACACTGTATGTTACGTTATATTAAAAGGTATTTTCAATGATACACTGCATATTACGTTATATTATAAGGTATTTTCAATGATACACTGCATATTACGTTATATTATAAGGTTATTTACAATGAAACACTGCATATTACGGTATATTATAAGGAATTTTCAATGATAAACTACGATATATTATAAGGTATTTTCAATGATACACTGCATATTACGTTATATTAGAAGGTATTTTCAATGATACACAGCATATTACGTTATATTATAAGGTATTTTCAAAGATACACTACAAATTACGATATGTTATAAGGTATTTTCAATGATACACTGCATATTACGTTATATTATAAGGTATTTTCAATGATACACTGGATATTACGCTATATTATAAGGTATTTTCAATGATACACTGCATGTTACGATATATTATAAGGTATTTTCAATGATACACTGCATATTACGTTATATTAGAAGGTATTTTCAATGATACACAGCATATTACGTTATATTATAAGGTATTTTCAAAGATACACTACAAATTACGATATGTTATAAGGTATTTTCAATGATACACTGCATATTACGTTATATTACATGGTATTTTCAATGATACACTGCATATTACGTTATATTATAAGGTTATTTGCAATGAAACACTGCATATTACGTTATATTACATGGTATTTTCAATGATAAACTGCATATTACGTTATATTATAAGGTATGTTCAACGATACACTGCATATTACGATATATTATAAGGTATTTTCAATGATACACTGCATATTACGCTATATTATAAGGTATTTTCAATGATACACTGGATATTACGCTATATTATAAGGTATTTTCAATGACACACTGCATATTATGTTATATTATAAGGTATTTTCAATGATACACTGCATATTACGTTATATTATAAGGTATTTTCAATGATACACTGCATATTACGTTATATTAGAAGGTATTTTCAATGATACACAGCATATTACGTTATATTATAAGGTATTTTCAATGATACACTGCATATTACGTTATATTATAAGGAATTTTCAATGATACACTGCATATTACGTTATATTATAAGGTTATTTGCAATGAAACACTGTATGTTACGTTATATTAAAAGGTATTTTCAATGATACACTGCATATTACGTTATATTATAAGGAATTTTCAATGATACACTGCATATTACATTATATTATAAGGTTATTTGCAATGAAACACTGCATATTACGTTATATTATAAGGAATTTTCAATGATAAACTACGATATATTATAAGGTATTTTCAATGATACACTGCATATTAAGATATATTATAAGGCATTTTCAATGATACACTGCATAATACGTTATATTATAATGTATTTTCAATGATACACTGCATATTACGTTATATTATAAGGTATTTTCAATGATACACTGCATATTACGCTATATTATAAGGTATTTTCAATGATACACTGGATATTACGCTATATTATAAGGTATTTTCAATGATACACTGCATGTTACGATATATTATAAGGTATTTTCAAAGATACACTACAAATTACGATATGTTATAAGGTATTTTCAATGATACACTGCATATTACGTTATATTACATGGTATTTTCAATGATACACTGCATATTACGTTATATTATAAGGTTATTTGCAATGAAACACTGTATGTTACGTTATATTAAAAGGTATTTTCAATGATACACTGCATATTACGTTATATTATAAGGTTATTTGCAATGAAACCCTGTATGTTACGTTATATTAAAAGGTATTTTCAATGATACACTGCATATTGCGTTATATTATAAGGAATTTTCAATGATACACTGCATATTACGTTATATTATAAGGTTATTTACAATGAAACACTGCATATTACGGTATATTATAAGGAATTTTCAATGATAAACTACGATATATTATAAGGTATTTTCAATGATACACTGCATATTACGTTATATTAGAAGGTATTTTCAATGATACACAGCATATTACGTTATATTATAAGGTATTTTCAAAGATACACTACAAATTACGATATGTTATAAGGTATTTTCAATGATACACTGCATATTACGCTATATTATAAGGTATTTTCAATGATACACTGGATATTACGCTATATTATAAGGTATTTTCAATGATACACTGCATGTTACGATATATTATAAGGTATTTTCAATGATACACTGCATATTACGTTATATTAGAAGGTATTTTCAATGATACACAGCATATTACGTTATATTATAAGGTATTTTCAAAGATACACTACAAATTACGATATGTTATAAGGTATTTTCAATGATACACTGCATATTACGTTATATTACATGGTATTTTCAATGATACACTGCATATTACGTTATATTATAAGGTTATTTGCAATGAAACACTGCATATTACGTTATATTACATGGTATTTTCAATGATAAACTGCATATTACGTTATATTATAAGGTATGTTCAACGATACACTGCATATTACGATATATTATAAGGTATTTTCAATGATACACTGCATATTACGCTATATTATAAGGTATTTTCAATGATACACTGGATATTACGCTATATTATAAGGTATTTTCAATGACACACTGCATATTATGTTATATTATAAGGTATTTTCAATGATACACTGCATATTACGTTATATTATAAGGTATTTTCAATGATACACTGCATATTACGTTATATTAGAAGGTATTTTCAATGATACACTGCATATTACGTTATATTATAAGGTATTTTCAATGATACACTGCATATTACGTTATATTATAAGGAATTTTCAATGATACACTGCATATTACGTTATATTATAAGGTTATTTGCAATGAAACACTGTATGTTACGTTATATTAAAAGGTATTTTCAATGATACACTGCATATTACGTTATATTATAAGGAATTTTCAATGATACACTGCATATTACATTATATTATAAGGTTATTTGCAATGAAACACTGCATATTACGTTATATTATAAGGTATTTTCAATGATAAACTACGATATATTATAAGGTATTTTCAATGATACACTGCATATTAAGATATATTATAAGGTATTTTCAATGATACACTGCATAATACGTTATATTATAATGTATTTTCAATGATACACTGCATATTACGTTATATTATAATGTATTTTCAATGATACACTGCATATTACGTTATATTATAAGGTATTTTCAATGATACACTGCATATTACGCTATATTATAAGGTATTTTCAATGATACACTGGATATTACGCTATATTATAAGGTATTTTCAATGATACACTGCATGTTACGATATATTATAAGGTATTTTCAATGATACACTGCATATTACGTTATATTATAAGGTATTTTCAATGATACACTGCATAATACGTTATATTAGAAGGTATTTTCAATGATACACAGCATATTACGGTATATTATAAGGTATTTTCAATGATACACTGCATATTACGTTATATTACATGGTATTTTCAATGATACACTGCATATTACGTTATATTATAAGGTTATTTGCAATGAAACACTGTATGTTACGTTATATTAAAAGGTATTTTCAATGATACACTGCATATTACGTTATATTATAAGGAATTTTCGATGATACACTGCATATTAAGTTATATTATAAGGTTATTTGCAATGAAACCCTGTATGTTACGTTATATTATAAGGTATTTTCAATGATACACTGCATATTACGTTATATTAGAAGGTATTTTCAATGATACACAGCATATTACGTTATATTATAAGGTATTTTCAAAGATACACTACAAATTACGATATGTTATAAGGTATTTTCAATGATACACTGCATATTACGTTATATTACATGGTATTTTCAATGATACACTGCATATTACGTTATATTATAAGGTTATTTGCAATGAAACACTGCATATTACGTTATATTACATGGTATTTTCAATGATAAACTGCATATTACGTTATATTATAAGGTATGTTCAACGATACACTGCATATTACGATATATTATAAGGTATTTTCAATGATACACTGCATATTACGCTATATTATAAGGTATTTTCAATGATACACTGCATATTACGCTATATTATAAGGTATTTTCAATGACACACTGCATATTATGTTATATTATAAGGTATTTTCAATGATACACTGCATATTACGTTATATTATAAGGTATTTTCAATGATACACTGCATATTACGTTATATTAGAAGGTATTTTCAATGATACACAGCATATTACGTTATATTATAAGGTATTTTCAATGATACACTGCATATTACGTTATATTATAAGGAATTTTCAATGATACACTGCATATTACGTTATATTATAAGGTTATTTGCAATGAAACACTGTATGTTACGTTATATTAAAAGGTATTTTCAATGATACACTGCATATTACGTTATATTATAAGGAATTTTCAATGATACACTGCATATTACATTATATTATAAGGTTATTTGCAATGAAACACTGCATATTACGTTATATTATAAGGAATTTTCAATGATAAACTACGATATATTATAAGGTATTTTCAATGATACACTGCATATTAAGATATATTATAAGGTATTTTCAATGATACACTGCATAATACGTTATATTATAATGTATTTTCAATGATACACTGCATATTACGTTATATTATAATGTATTTTCAATGATACACTGCATATTACGTTATATTATAAGGTATTTTCAATGATACACTGCATATTACGCTATATTATAAGGTATTTTCAATGATACACTGGATATTACGCTATATTATAAGGTATTTTCAATGATACACTGCATGTTACGATATATTATAAGGTATTTTCAATGATACACTGCATATTACGTTATATTATAAGGTATTTTCAATGATACACTGCATATTACGTTATATTAGAAGGTATTTTCAATGATACACAGCATATTACGGTATATTATAAGGTATTTTCAATGATACACTGCATATTACGTTATATTACATGGTATTTTCAATGATACACTGCATATTACGTTATATTATAAGGTTATTTGCAATGAAACACTGTATGTTACGTTATATTAAAAGGTATTTTCACTGATACACTGCATATTACGTTATATTATAAGGAATTTTCGATGATACACTGCATATTAAGTTATATTATAAGGTTATTTGCAATGAAACCCTGTATGTTACGTTATATTAAAAGGTATTTTCAATGATACACTGCATATTACGTTATATTATAAGGAATTTTCAATGATACACTGCATATTACGTTATATTATAAGGTTATTTACAATGAAACACTGCATATTACGGTATATTATAAGGAATTTTCAATGATAAACTACGATATATTATAAGGTATTTTCAATGATACACTGCATATTACGTTATATTATAAGGTATTTTCAATGATACACTGCATATTACGTTATATTATAATGTATTTTCAATGAAACACTGTATATTACGTTATATTATAAGGTATTTTCAATGATACACTGCATATTACGTTATATTATAAGGTATTTTCAATAATACACTGTGTATTACGTTATATTATAAGGTATTTTCAATGATACACTACAAATTACGATATATTATAAGGTATTTTCAATGATACACTACAAATTACGATATATTATAAGGTATTTTCAATGATACTCTGCATATGATGTTATATTATAAGGTATTTTCAATGATACACTGCATATTACGTTATATTATAAGGTATTTTCAATGATACACTGCATATTACGTTATATTATAAGGAATTTTCAATGATACACTGCATATTTCGTTATATTAAAAGGTATTTTCAATGATACACTGCATAATACGTTATATTATAAAGTATTTTCAATGAAACACTGTATATTACGTTATATTATAAGGTATTTTCAATGATACACTGCATATTACGTTATATTATAAGGTATTTTCAATAATACACTGTGTATTACGTTATATTATAAGGTATTTTCAATGATACACTACAAATTACGATATATTATAAGGTATTTTCAATGATACACTACAAATTACGATATATTATAAGGTATTTTCAATGATACACTGCATATTACGTTATATTATAAGGTATTTTCAATAATACACTGTATATTACGTTATATTATAAGGTATTTTCAATGATACTCTGCATATTACGTTATATTATAGGGTATTTTGAATGATACTCTGCATATTACGATATATTATAAGGTATTTTCAATGATACACTGCATATTACGTTATATTTTAAGGCATTTTCAATGAAACACTGTATATTACGTTATAGTATGCGATATTTTCAATAATACACTGCATATTACGTTATATTATAAAGTATTTTCAATGAAACACTGTATATTACGTTATATTATGTGATATTTTCAATGATACACTGCATATTACGTTACATTATAAGGTATTTTCAATGATACACTGCATATTACGTTATATTATAAGGTATTTTCAATGATACACTGCATATTACGTTATATTATAAGGTATTTTCAATGATACACTGCATATTACGTTATATTATAAGGTATTTTCAATGATACACTGCATATTACGTTATATTATAAGGCATTTTCAATGACTAACTACATATTACGACATATTATAAGGTATTTTCAATGATACTATGCATATTATGTTATATTATAAGGTATTTTCAATGATACACTGCATATTACGTTATATTATAAGGTATTTTCAATGATACACTGCATATTACGTTATATTATAATGTATTTTCAATGATACACTGCATATTACGTTATATTATAAGGTATTTTCAATGATACACTGCATATTACGTTATATTATAAGGCATTTTCAATGATTAACTACATATTACGACATATTATAAGGTATTTTCAATGATACTCTGCATATGACGTTATATTATAAGGTATTTTCAATGATACACTGCATATTACGTTATATTATAAGGTATTTTCAATGATACACTGCATATTACGTTATATTATAAGGAATTTTCAATGATACACTGCATATTTCGTTATATTAAAAGGTATTTTCAATGATACACTGCATAATACGTTATATTATAAAGTATTTTCAATGAAACACTGTATATTACGTTATATTATAAGGTATTTTCAATGATACACTGCATATTACGTTATATTATAAGGTATTTTCAATAATACACTGTGTATTACGTTATATTATAAGGTATTTTCAATGATACACTACAAATTACGATATATTATAAGGTATTTTCAATGATACACTACAAATTAAGATATATTATAAGGTATTTTCAATGATACACTACAAATTACGATATATTATAAGGTATTTTCAATGATACACTGCATATTACGTTATATTATAAGGTATTTTCAATAATACACTGTATATTACGTTATATTATAAGGTATTTTCAATGATACTCTGCATATTACGTTATATTATAGGGTATTTTCAATGATACTCTGCATATTACGTTATATTATAAGGTATTTTCAATGATACACTGCATATTACGTTATATTATAAGGTATTTTCAATGATACACTGCATATTACGTTATATTTTAAGGCATTTTCAATGAAACACTGTATATTACGTTATATTATGCGATATTTTCAATGATACACTGCATATTACGTTATATTATAAGGTATTTTCAATGATACACTGCATATTACGTTATATTATAAGGCATTTTCAATGATTAACTACATATTACGACATATTATAAGGTATTTTCAATGATACTCTGCATATGACGTTATATTATAAGGTATTTTCAATGATATACTGCATATTACGTTATATTATAAGGTATTTTCAACGATACCCTGCATATTACGATATATTATAAGGTATTTTCAATGATACACTGCATATTACGTTATATTTTAAGGCATTTTCAATGAAACACTGTATATTACGTTATAGTATGCGATATTTTCAATGATACACTGCATATTACGTTATATTATAAGGTATTTTCAATGATACACTGCATATTACGTTATATGATAAGGTATTATTAATGATACACTGCATATTACGTTATATTATAAAGTATTTTCAATGAAACACTGTATATTACGTTATATTATGTGATATTTTCAATGATACACTGCATATTACGTTACATTATAAGGTATTTTCAATGATACACTGCATATTACGTTATATTATAAGGTATTTTCAATGATACACTGCATATTACGTTATATTATAAGGTATTTTCAATGATACACTGAATATTACGTTATATTAGAAGGTATTTTCAATGATACACTGCATATTACGTTATATTATAAGGTATTTTCAATGATACACTGCATATTACGTTATATTATAAGGTATTTTCAATGATACACTGCATATTACGTTATATTATAAGGCATTTTCAATGACTAACTACATATTACGACATATTATAATGTATTTTCAATGATACACTGCATATTACGTTATATTATAAGGTATTTTCAATGATACACTGCATATTACGCTATATTATTAGGTATTTTCAATGATACACTGGATATTACGCTATATTATAAGGTATTTTCAATGATACACTGCATGTTACGATATATTATAAGGTATTTTCAATGATACACTGCATATTACGTTATATTATAAGGTATTTTCAATGATACACTGCATAATACGTTATATTAGAAGGTATTTTCAATGATACACAGCATATTACGGTATATTATAAGGTATTTTCAATGATACACTGCATATTACGTTATATTATAAGGTATTTTCAAAGATACACTACAAATTACGATATGTTATAAGGTATTTTCAATGATACAGTGCATATTACGTTATATTACATGGTATTTTCAATGATACACTGCATATTACGTTATATTATAAGGTTATTTGCAATGAAACACTGTATGTTACGTTATATTAAAAGGTATTTTCAATGATACACTGCATATTACTTTATATTATAAGGAATTTTCAATGATACACTGCATATTACGTTATATTATAAGGTTATTTGCAATGAAACCCTGTATGTTACGTTATATTAAAAGGTATTTTCAATGATACACTGCATATTACGTTATATTATAAGGAATTTTCAATGATACACTGCATATTACGTTATATTATAAGGTTATTTACAATGAAACACTGCATATTACGGTATATTATAAGGAATTTTCAATGATAAACTACGTTATATTATAAGGTATTTTCAATGATACACTGCATATTACGTTATATTATAAGGTATTTTCAATGATACACTGCATATTACGTTATATTATAATGTATTTTCAATGATACACTGCATATTACGCTATATTATAAGGTATTTTCAATGATACACTGGATATTACGCTATATTATAAGGTATTTTCAATGATACACTGCATGTTACGATATATTATAAGGTATTTTCAATGATACACTGCATATTACGTTATATTAGAAGGTATTTTCAATGATACACAGCATATTACGTTATATTATAAGGTATTTTCAAAGATACACTACAAATTACGATATGTTATAAGGTATTTTCAATGATACACTGCATATTACGTTATATTATAAGGTATTTTCAATGATACACTGCATATTACGTTATATTAGAAGGTATTTTCAATGATACACTGCATATTACGTTATATTATAAGGTTATTTGCAATGAAACACTGTATGTTACGTTATATTAAAAAGTATTTTCAATGATACACTGCATATTACGTTATATTATAAGGAATTTTCAATGATACACTGCATATTACGTTATATTATAAGGTTATTTGCAATGAAACACTGCATATTACGTTATATTACATGGTATTTTCAATGATAATCTGCATATTACGTTATATTATAAGGTATGTTCAACGATACACTGCATATTACGATATATTATAAGGTATTTTCAATGATACACTGCATATTACGTTATATTTTAAGGCATTTTCAATGAAACACTGTATATTACGTTATATTATGCGATATTTTCAATGATACACTGCATATTACGTTATATTATATGGTATTTTCAATGATACACTGCATATTACGTTATATGATAAGGTATTATTAATGATACACTGCATATTTCGTTATATTAAAAGGTATTTTCAATGATACACTGCATATTACGTTATATTATAAAGTATTTTCAATGAAACACTGTATATTACGTTATATTATGTGATATTTTCAATGATACACTGCATATTACGTTATATTATATGGTTTTATCAATGATACACTGCATATTACGTTTCATTATAAGGTATTTGCAATGATAAACTACGATATATACTAAGGTATTTTCAATGATACACTGCATATTATGTTATATTATAAGGTATTTTCAATGGTACACTACAAATTACGATATATTATAAAGTATTTTCAATGATACACTGCATATCACGTTATATTATATGGTATTTTCAATGATACACTGCATATTACGTTATGTTATAAGGCATTTTCAATGATTAACTACATATTACGACATATTATAAGGTATTTTCAATGATACTCTGCATATGATGTTATATTATAAGGTATTTTCAATGATACACTGCATATTACGTTATATTATAAGGTATTTTCAATGATACACTGCATATTACGTTATATTATAAGGAATTTTCAATGATACACTGCATATTTCGTTATATTAAAAGGTATTTTCAATGATACACTGCATAATACGTTATATTATAAAGTATTTTCAATGAAACACTGTATATTACGTTATATTATAAGGTATTTTCAATGATACACTGCATATTACGTTATATTATAAGGTATTTTCAATAATACACTGTGTATTACGTTATATTATAAGGTATTTTCAATGATACACTACAAATTACGATATATTATAAGGTATTTTCAATGATACACTGCATATTACGTTATATTAGAAGGTATTTTCAATGATACACTGCATATTACGTTATATTATAAGGCATTTTCAATGACTAACTACATATTACGACATATTATAAGGTATTTTCAATGATACTATGCATATTATGTTATATTATAAGGTATTTTCAATGATACACTGCATATTACGTTATATTATAAGGTATTTTCAATGATACACTGCATATTACGTTATATTATAATGTATTTTCAATGATACACTGCATATTACGTTATATTATAAGGCATTTTTCAATGATACACTGCATATTACGTTATATTATAAGGCATTTTCAATGATTAACTACATATTACGACATATTATAAGGTATTTTCAATGATACTCTGCATATGACGTTATATTATAAGGTATTTTCAATGATACACTGCATATTACGTTATATTATAAGGTATTTTCAATGATACACCGCATATTACGTTATATTATAAGGAATTTTCAATGATACACTGCATATTTCGTTATATTAAAAGGTATTTTCAATGATACACTGCATAATACGTTATATTATAAAGTATTTTCAATGAACCACTGTATATTACGTTATATTATAAGGTATTTTCAATGATACACTGCATATTACGTTATATTATAAGGTATTTTCAATAATACACTGTGTATTACGTTATATTATAAGGTATTTTCAATGATACACTACAAATTACGATATATTATAAGGTATTTTCAATGATACACTACAAATTACGATATATTATAAGGTATTTTCAATGATACACCGCATATTACGTTATATTATAAGGAATTTTCAATGATACACTGCATATTTCGTTATATTAAAAGGTATTTTCAATGATACACTGCATAATACGTTATATTATAAAGTATTTTCAATGAAACACTGTATATTACGTTATATTATAAGGTATTTTCAATGAAACACTGTATATTACGTTATATTATAAGGTATTTTCAATGATACACTACAAATTACGATATATTATAAGGTATTTTCAATGATACACTGCATATTACGTTATATTATAAGGTATTTTCAATAATACACTGTATATTACGTTATATTATAAGGCATTTTCAATGATTAACTACATATTACGACATATTATAAGGTATTTTCAATGATACTCTGCATATGACGTTATATTATAAGGTATTTTCAATGATACACTGCATATTACGTTATATTATAAGGTATTTTCAATG